>JADDOH010006673.1:0-173788 GCA_016648135.1 Agrypnia vestita | reverse complement strand
GTATTATAGTCTATCTGGACGATTTTCTCCTGGCACATCAGTCCAGAGAAGTATTAGAAAGACAGACTATGGACACTTTAGCCCTACTTCATTCGCTAGGGTGGAAGTCAAACACGGACAAGTGCATCTCCAGCCCGACTCAAACAATAGAATACCTAGGGATTACTTGGGATACCGAGTATGGAATGAAACACCTGTCCCGGAGCAAACGCCAGAAGCTTCAGGCTTCGCTTCAAAAGCTAATAGCAGGGAAGTCTTGGTGCCTGAGACAAGCTCAAACCATCCTGGGTTTACTGAATTTTGCCAGTTTCGTTATTCCCAGGGGGCGCCTGCATTGTCGACACATGCAACTGCAGTTGAATGCGATGCGGAAACGCCCCCCCAACAAAGTATTTCAGATGAATTGTCAAGTACAGGAAGATCTGCGTTGGTGGCAGAACAATCTCGAGATGAATTCTCCGATTCACATTCCTCCAGCCACCCACTTCATCTCAACAGACGCAGCAGGCACAGGTTGGGGAATTCAAATGGACGACCATCACATCTCGGGTCTCTGGGCGGAGGAGCAATTGCAGTGGCACAGCAACCAAAAAGAGATGTATGCAATTTTGAAAGCCTTCGAGTATCTGAACGAGAGTTTGAGCAATTCTTCAGTTCTCATTCAATCCGACAACAAAACTGTCTTAGCCTACCTCCGCAACGAGGGCGGGACCAGGTCTATGGCCATGTTACACCTGACATTTCGGATCATGAGGTTGATGGACCAGCACAACATAACCCTGGAGTGTCAATTCCTACCCGGCCGTTACAACGGTCTAGCGGATCATCTGTCAAGAGGCACAAAATTGCCAGAGTGGCATCTTCTCCCACCCGCTACAGAGAACATTTTCAAAGTATGGGGAGTTCCAATGGTGGATCTATTTGCATCACAGACAGCCCATGTGGTGAAGAGCTACGTATCTCTGAACCCCAGGGACAGCCAGGCGTTATTCCACAATGCATTCAGCAGAATGTGGCATTTCCCACTTGCTTGGATCTTCCCACCACCATGCCTCATCCCTCGGGTTCTGACACACATAATGAAGTGCTCAGGAGTATACATGCTAGTGGCCCCCAGATGGCCCAAGGTGTTTTGGTTAGCGGATGTAAGAGTATGAGCCATTGCTCCTCCGATAGAGGTACTGGATCTCCCGAGCACATTAATCGATACATCGACAGGCAGTCACCCTCCCAGGATTCGGGACATGCATCTCGACGTATGGCTGATTGGGGGTGGGAAGAATCCATGAATGACTGGTCCCCAGAGGAGAGAAATTTACTGCTGGCGAGCTGGAGAAAATCTACCTTGAACACTTACAGACAAGCATGGAAAAAATGGAGCGCCTGGACAGCAACAAAAGAAGTCGATCCCAAGAATCCTTCAGGGGCACAACTTGCTCGTTTCCTAGCGCACCTAAAAATTGTAGAGGGACTAGCTTCTAGTACAATTGCCCTTCATAAGTCAGCTATCTCTATGTCTTGTAATCCAGCTAACAGAGAGATCATAAGCAGTCACGCACTTGTGAAGCAAGTGATGAAAGGGATTGCAAACACATCCATCAAGCCCCCAAAACCCACTGGGGAATCTGGGACCCTCGGATAGTGAGCACCTGGCCAATGGACAATCTTCCAAAGCCAATTACATTATTTGAAGCCTCAAGACGCTGTGCTACCATACTTCTACTAGCTTCAGGTCGGAGAGTCCATGACCTGACTCTTTTAAGATGTTCCCAAAGTCATTTGGTAGAAACAAGGAACCATATTACGCTTTGGCCAGCTTTTGGATCGAAAACTGATTCTAAGTCACATAGACAGTCAGGTTGGAATCTCTCCAGATCACCAAAGGTAGCACTGGACCCAGTATACTGGGTGAAGCAAGTCTGCGAACTATCAAAAGAGCGTAGAATAGAAGCAGGTAACAGCTCAAACCTCTTCATATCTACTTGTGGCCCGGCAAGACCAGCATCATCGGCAGTGATTGCAGGGTGGGTTAGATCTGTCCTAAAAGCTGCGGGAATAAATGCCCCAGCTGGCAGTGCTAGATCCGCAGTAGCATCACTAAGTTGGATTGAGAACTATTCTGTACAAGATATTTTGGAGAGAGGCAATTGGCAATGCGAAAACACCTTCTCAAAGTTTTATAGGAAAGAGATAGAACGCCCTTTAGTTCCAATAAAAAGTTCCATTTCCTTAGCAGCCCTTTTTAACCCTGTAAATTGATCACAATTGACATCGAACTACCACCAGGCGATAACAAACACTTCTCACATGTATATTCTGGATAACGGACGGCACTACATAATATGGGAGTTTTACCTACCATTAAAACTCTTATTATGTTGCCTCCGTTATCCAGAATATACTTAAGCTCTGCATGGTGAGAGCTAATTGAACCAAAATGGCTTCCGCCTGCCTGGTGTAATAAAGGAAAAGGAAACAGGGCTACCAATAAAGGGAGAAAAGGGGAAGGAGGGTACTTACGCACGAAGATGACGCGGGCCGGAAAGGAGATGCTATCTCACATGTATATTCTGGATAACGGAGGCAACATAATAAGAGTTTTAATGGTAGGTAAAACTCCCATATTCTTTTAGATAATTCGGTGTGCATCAGATCTGCTACAGGGGGCGTCAGAAGTACTAGTTAATCATGGCAAGGCAATACATGGAATCAACGATATTATAAACTGTAGATACGTTACAAGCGTGAAATCTTGGCAACTCAAAAGTAAGGTAATTGCCTTACTTGCATTCGTTATCGAACGGACCTTCTTTGTGATCGGACGCAACGGTACGCCTAAAAAAAGTCCCCGGGAAAAAGGAACAGAGTATCGTACACTATTGTAAGAATGAGTATGTTATTTTAGTCACTGTGACTTCAAATTACCTGATTTTACTGTCTACACGCAGAGCGTTTGTGAAATAAATGTGCTGTGATTTGTTATCTATTTCAATACGATATTTGCTACATATGAAAGCCGGCTAGTACGGGAATAACGTGTCTATATTATAATAGTCAATGCAGGGAATCATGCAAAATGCCAAAATGTAAAGGCTTTACATTTATAAAATCTTCGAAATGTGCTGTTCAGTTGTGCCTGAATAGTAATAACAATAGTTAACAAAATATTAAAAAATAAACAAAATAATAAAAATACAAACATTCTTGTATTTTTTTTACTGTTGACGCCTGATGTAGATATTACATATCTACATACCTTAAATGTAAAAATATATTTTTTTAAATTATTTTTTCTATAATTTACTCCAAAAAAAAAAACATTTAGAAAAGAAAAACCGTGCAGTGAAGGGTTAAATACTCTAATGTATTTAGATGAACGTCTGTCAGAGCGAATGAAAGAGACGGGAGATAGAGAGTGAATTAAAAAGTGTCGCGCCATAAGGGCGAGCCCACTTTGAAAATAAACGGTACGAGAGCTCATACTTTTAGAGCTACCTTTAAATCACTATTGTATTGTCGCGATTCTGTATAATTTGTTGCGAGACAATAAAAACTCAGATGAACAAGGAATCAGTAATCAGGACTCCCAAATCTCGATAAAGTTCCTACCTTGAAAGAAGGACGTAACATCATAAATACGTTGCGTCTTGATTAAATAGCTAAAATTAAGAATAATGATTTTTTTAGTTTTGAATTTTAATTTGATACCTTACTACACAAAAATGTGGTACAAAATTCAAAAGAAGCTATGAGAAAAAATGATGAATTTCGTTTGCTTTGTCAGACAATCGTCTTTGAGTAGCAAAGCTCCGGACATCTCGCGGACTTGGTCTATCGAATTGGAGATTGGTATCTCACTGGTTGTCTCCCTCTCTTCTAGCAACATGCCCTAAAATAATTATTTTTCTGCATGTCATGCATGTGCAAAAATAGAGGAGCTCATCTCACAGTTCATGGTACTCGTATAGTAACCTAACCTTACCTAACACCACATCTTAAAGGCATATAAATAGTAAAAAATTTAACATTGATAAGAAAAGACATAAACATTTTTATTTATTTGTCGTAAAGGAATTATTTATACATATAATATACAAACAATAAGATTTTTAATTAAGATAAATTTACATTTATTAAAAATTTATAATTATGGATTTTTATTTGCCATTCGCAACCAGAGGGGAAAAGAGATATTTAATACTTTTTCTAACTTTCCATGGTTCTGATTATCCAATCCAGATAGAACTGGGGTCTGAAGTATGCAGAAGGAGGATCACAAAAGGAATTTTTAACAAAACTGCTAATCCCGATGAGAGTTGGTGTACCATCATCTTCGTAAAAAGTCAAAGGACCACCGCTATCGCCCTGAAATACATTTTAAAATGCTATTAATTAAATTTACATATATATAAATGTATACAATCCAAATACACGTTCATGAAGTTGAAAGGAAAAAAATGAGGATGCTGTGAAAAGCAAGAAAGGAGACTCTACAATATGTGCTTCCTTTACTAAAATACTCATCACTTTTAATAGAATACTCATCACTTGTTTAGATACATAATACAACACCATAAGGATGTGGTATGATGTGTCTAATTGCAGCAATGAGTGCAGAAAAAGTTTCTATGTATTTTATCCAACAGAGCTGGTCAATACAGAAAATTTCACAGCTATGAGGATGGTCTTGCCTTTTTCGAAACCTACGAACTTGAGTCCTGACCGAAAATATCAAATTTTGTTGTGCTACACAAAATTCTCAGTGGATCTATTCATTATAGTATAATAATAATAATATGTTTATTCCAGCGTAACTAGTTTGATGGTACATGACCTGGTCCGCCATAGTACAAAAAACCCAGGATTCTTTAAAATAAGTCAGCATCCTAATAATGTCGGTTATTTATCTCCCATCGCAAGAGTTTGTCGTACATATAATACGTATTGTGCTGACATTAACATTGATGCTGATATTCTTGCAGATACCCTATCTTAATTTAAAAATTACATTAGAACATTTTAAATACACAATTACAAAACCATTCTAGCTTTAAAATGTGGGATAACTTAATACGCCCATACTAAATAATGAAATGGTTTTCAAAGCTGCTTGCTGTTTTTCAAAAAAGAGTATTCTTACTATTAACTACTAATTATTATTATTAGAGGTTTCCTTGTCATTGAATTGAGTATCAATTTTATTTCAAATTTACATTCAAAGAAAGAAAATGAGTCGAAAAGTTGGGCATTTGTTTTTAAATATTAGGTCCTTACATATGAAATTGACGTTTAGTATGGGAGGAACATAAAGTCGATTTTTTTTATTATAATATATTTATTTAATCAAAGTATGTACCATTGCTATCTATGCACTTTTGCCATCTCATAGGTAGTTCATCGATCCCTTTACTAAAAAAACCATTCGGACGGGAATCAATAAAATCTTTGAAGGCGGTTTGGACTGCCCCATCGGAGTTGAATTTTTTCCTTTGCAAGAAGTTATCCAAATTTCGAAAAAAATGGTAATCTGTTGGGGCAAGGTTCGGAGAGTACGGTGGATGTCTTAGACATTCCAATTGAAGCTCCTCTAATTTGGTAGCCGTCTGTTGTGCAGTGTGTGGTCTAGCGTTATCATGAAGCAGCAGTGGCCTAGAGCGATTAACCAGCCTCGGTTGTTTAGCAGCTAGCTTTTCCATCATGGTTTGCAGTTGCTGACAATAGACATCTGCCGTAATCGTCTGGCCAGATTTAAGAAAGCTGTAGTGAACGACACCAGCACTAGTCCACCAAACGCTCACAAGTAACTTTTTTGGAGTCAATTGTCGCTTGGGGCATGGTTTGGCTGGTTCGGCAGGGTTCAGCCATTGCGATGAGCGCTTCCGATTATCGTACAGGATCCACTTTTCATCACAGGTAATGATTCGATTTAAAATCCCTTCATTATTGTGCCGGTTGAGTAATGCAACGCAGCAGTCAACGCGCGTTTGTTGATTTGCTTCACTCAATTCGTGAGGTACCCACCTTTCAAGCTTTTTCACCTTACCAATTTGCTTCAAGTGGATTACAACAGTTTTATCACTAACACCGCAGCCTGCAGCTAACTCGGATGTGGTTTGCGATGGATCCGCTTCCACAATAGCCTTCAATTCTTCATTATCAACTTTGGTCTCTGGCCGTCCACGGGGCTTGTTCTGCAGGTCGAAATTTCCAGAACGAAAACGTTGGAACCAAAAACGCACTGTGTTTTCTTTTGCGGCACCGTCGCCATACACATCATTAATCCTTCGAGCCGTTTCTGCAGCACTGGTGCCACGGTGGAACTCGTACTCGTAAATAACGCGATATTTCAAGTTTTTCATTTTGTAAACTGAGTGACGCAAAGAAAAAAACAATTGAGGAAAAAACAAATGAATTATAATTTTCAAAACACAAATACATGAGTAAATAGCTGTATAAATTTGGATTTGGAATTCCTAACCAAAGAGAAGATATTTGAGATCAAATTTGCCAGTACGGCAAAACGCCAATTTCATATGTAAGGACCTAATATTTGGAGAAATCCGTAAAAAAAATCCATAAAAAAATGCTTCCAAAAATATCGTACTGAATAAAAAAATTATTCAACAAAATATTCAGTCTGTTATATAAAAAATAAGTTGTAGGTACCTATTTATCAAACAATTTTTTTTTAGAAAATCCAGAAATCCTCCTACAGTCATTTGAAGACTTGTTAGATTAATATAAGTATCAGTAATCGCAAATTTATAAATTGTTTTTTGGAATGAATCATATCTATTCCATACCTTTTTACTGGTAGGTAGGTAGGCTTTGGTAGGTACTTAAATTATAAAATAATCGGCCACATCGGTTTTGGTCAAATGGTGTGAGTCCTTACTAAATATTATGTTACCTCTGGTTACGCCTCGTCTTGTGGACATAAATTTACGAAAAAATCGGACATTTAAGTTTGACTAAATAATGGAGCCTTACAGAACATGTACCCTGAGCGGCACTCACTGCGCCTCCTAGAGTGCAGATGATTTCATCGACGACCTGTTCTGTCTGTAAATATGCAGCACATTCAGAGTTGGAGATGACGGTCAAACTAACAAACTGCAACATGTCAGGATAGTTAGTTCCTGAAAGAGCAAAAAAGTTAAAAAATTCAATAACTTACATATACCAATCATACAATCATCCGTATTCTGAAAATAACAATGTCTGGATCTTTAAGATCTTTATCCCAACACTTAATGGTCGATAATAAAAATTAAAAATGTCCAGAGCGGATTTTGTAATTCTACGGCTCAAATACACTGTATTAAAAGATGATATAAGAAAGATTGTTTCTTACAAACGTATTAATTTCTTCATCCACAGCGTCCAGATGAAATATCATGGCTAAACTTGTCATGACCGCGTTACCGCGTATTCAAATCTTCCCATATTGACATTTGACCGATAACAATTTACATCTTTCTCCCTCCCTTTATATCTATCTCATGTACAAACTTATAGAAACAAACACCGACGTAAAGCTATGTCTCGTTTATTTTTAATTTTTATTATCGTCTATTAGGTGTTGGGATAAAGATCTTAGATCCAGACATTTGTGTCTAATGTCAGGATGGGAAGATTTGAATACGCGGTGACGCCGAACGGTCATGACAAGTTTAGCCATGATATTTCATCTGGACGCTGTGGATGAAGAAATTAATATGTTTGTAAGAAACAATCTTTCTTATATCATCTTTTAATACAGTGTATTTGAGCCGTAGAATTACAAAATCCGCTCTGGACATTTTTTATTTTTATTATCGACTATTAAGTGTTGGGATAAAGATCTTAAAGATCCAGACATTGTTATTTTCAGAATCGGGCCGATTACAACAGCATACAATAAACACAATCATTAGTACATATATAGCCAATTATGTGTTATCATCTGTTCTCTTTTGTAAACTTTTAATGGACTTTTGTGTAAATCTTATGATAATTAATCTCATTAAACTATTTTTTTTTATAATAATTGTGTTATTTTCCCTTTTAACTTATTAAATAGGAAAGCTTTTTTTGATATTTTTATATAAAAATTTTCTTAAAAAAAATCGAAATATTTTTTAAAAATATATTTTTTTGAAAAATAAATTTAGGAGAAGAAAATTGTACTGTAAAAAAGTTACACGAAGTTACGCGGACGGGCGGACAGTCAGACAACGAAATTATTATAATTGGGATTCAAACTCTTTGGATTATTATTTATTTACTAGCAATAGAAACCCGTCAAAAATGACGGTTCTTTTACATGTCGGTTCCTAAAGAATAAGTATGTATTTATTTTATTTTAAAAAAAATTAAAAAGAAGTGTTGGAAAAAAAATGTTTAGAAAAAAAAGTTACGGACGTTACACGATGTAACGCGGTAACGATGTAATGGACGGACAGACAACGAAATGATTACCATTGGCTTTATAAACTCTAGTGAGTCTCAACCTACTAAAGAAGTTTTCAAGAATAAGCTATTTATATAACTGGTAGTAATATATATATTATAATATAATAAATAATCTGTATTTTGAAACATTAATCTCAAGTCTTGGATTTGTAAGGCAATTTTCGCTCCATATTAGCTTTGGCCTTTCCAAACCCTTGCATTCTATTTATTAGTCATTTGTTCAGCAATAACTTTGGAGATTGTTATTCGATCAGCAGGCTTTTAATCAATTTTATTATGATAGATCCATTTACTCTTGAAGCATTTCCTTAATAAAATATGAACAAATATATTGTTATAACATCAAAAAAATTTTAACCCCGAAACACTATTTTAGTTTTCATGCAATAGATTTATCTTTGGTACACTAATCTCGTATATTTTCAAATAAAGACCATATATTTTATTTATAAAATGATTGTATAAAGTTTGAAAAAGAAGTGGCGCTATTCAGACATTAATATTTTTCGACAGGTAGTTAAATATATCGTTTTAAAAAAGACAAAAATTAAACGTTCTGTTTCCTATATTGCACTATCCATAAAACCATTAAAACATCGATTATTTTAATTAAATTTTGCATGCATACTAAGAAAATTTTGCTGTCATTAATATAAAAATATTAAAAAAATTATACCTCATATTCAAGAATTCGAATTAGTTAAATCGTATAGTCTGTTAAAGATCATTTTTCTTTCAAATCAGACTTCGGTTCGACTGTCCATCCGGGGTTGTAATTTTTTTGTTGTTATAACAATATATTTGTTTATATTTTTTTAAGGAAATGTTTCAAGAGTAAATGGATCTGTCATAATAAAATTGATTAAAAGCCTGTTTAGCTATGGGTTTTGCAAAATGATTTAATAAGTTTACGTTAAATTTAGCAAATCGAGAGCAAATACGAAAATCGTGTACTGGGGCCTCTTAAATTAAAGCCAATATTTTCACAATGCGAAAAATATTTACACTTGATAAATGTCTTGAAGTTTCTCTATTTTTGAGTGGAGTAATCATCACCAAATTTATTTTTATCTTGTTATTTATCAAAGATAATAATTTCGTTGTCTCTCCCCGTAACTTCGTGTAACGTCCGTAACTTTTCGTTCGAATTCACGACTAAAATAACGGCAGGAGATGGGGCTTGAAGCGCGGGCCAGCAAACCCGAACCGGCCGATTGACGCATGCTGCTACGCCCGTCTCTCCATAGGTCGCCAAAAAGATGCTATAAATATGGCTTAGCGAAGACGCGAACCAATTTTCCTACACTAGAAGGAATGTGTATCCGAAAACCCATTTTTATCGATTGTTGCGCGGTGTGATCGATAATCTTGAAATCAATATATATTATATATATATCTATATATATTATATATATATATATATATATATATATTAGATTATATATATGTATATATATATATATAAAGAAACCCGTGTTTCCCTATCCGCCAAGTTTTCTCCACAACCAGATACTACCACCCCCTGGTGGTTATGGTGGTGGATAGCCCTTGGTGTCCCATTGAGAATGTGCGAGTTTGGTGGGGGTGGCTGAGCGTGGGTGACGAAAATGTGCACTCTAGCACATTGTTTTGTTATGGGAAGGCCGTAAATGCTTCATATTGTTTTAAAATAGGTGCGCTGACTGTGTCGGTGAGTCAAGAAGGTTCCGGAAAAACCTGCTCTAGAAAGTTCTGAAAGGAGAAGGTTCTAGAAAATTCCCGAAAATTCTATAAGGTTCTAAACCGAGTGGCGGAATGTGTCAGTGTGTCTAGAAGGTTCCCGTACATTCGAATTTCTTGGAAGTTCTGGAAGGAGAATGTTCTAGAAGGTTAGCAAAAGTTCTATGACGAACCAAACAGTGTTCTAAAAATCTACGCGTGCGAAGCCGCGCGGGCACTGCTAGTTATGTATATAATATAGCAAATTCAGAACAATTATTACTATTTAAGCATCTTAAGTGTTCCTTAACTCTAATTTCAAAATTTCTACAATTTATCACAATCATTACAAATCAATTTATAAATACCCGATTTAAAAAAAAAATATCAATACATTTCATACCCGTCTTTCCCCACCCGCTTGCGGTGGCTACTTTTCCCGCAAAGGTCTCGGTGTCTCTTGTTGGAAGGCGAATTGGACGAATTTTATCTAAAATTAAATGAAAATGTTAATTTATATAATAATTAATTTACACACAAACTTATACACTAGATTAGATTTTTTTATAAATTAATTTTTAATAGTGATGCAACGAATACTACTTTCACGAATACGAATACGAATATCAAGCCTACTATTCGACGAATACGTATACGAATAATTCAACAAGGTAATAAATAATGCGCCACTATTCTTTTTTTACTAAGAAATTTCATAATTAAAATTTACCACCGGCAAATTTTTGTTCATAAAGCGCAATTTTTCAATTTCCCAATTTTCAGCGGTCGAAAATAAATATCACTTTTTTCACGCTTACTCAGTTTTATTGGCCGATTTTTTACGAGAGTTCATGTAATTAGATTCAATTTGAAATTATTTTATAATAGTTAACACTTTTACACACAACGTAAATAAAATGGAAGAACAATACGTACACAAAACAAATACTACATGAAATGAGCACTTTACCTTATTAATAACCCAACGAAGCTAGATGAAAGAACTCGTCTTACGCTGTGAAACAAGTAACAATTGACAATTGAAAACTCAAAAAATCCATTCATTCAATGTTAGGGGATCCCCGATAATAGAGTGCGTAGGTGTGTTCGGAAACACGGTGCACAGCCAAACCGTAATTTGCGTTGCGTTCAGTTATAAATAGTTTGTTTTTAATATTCGTGATGATTAATATTCGGCGAATACGAATATTCGTATTCGTATTCGTTGCATCACTAATTTTCAATATTTTATTAAGTTTTACTTCTTCTTCTCCTAGTGTCGTGTCAGGTTCTCCCAAACCCCAACATGAGAGAACATCTCCCTATCTCTAGCGGTTCAAAACAGCTCTTCCACCGTTCTTATTCCTGTCCAATCTCGTATATTATTGCTTGCCCAACGTAACTTGGCGTGCGGCGAATTTTGAACTAAAACCCGCCCCGCCCGCACCCGGCGGTAACCCCTCGCCCTGTCATTTAATTCAATTTTGTATTTGGTCGGGAGCTGTGAAATCTTGATTACCAATATACACTGAATTATTATGTCTAAAACATCCTAAACAGTCCGGGATGGTGCAAGAACAATTGCCAATGAAGTATTCAAGTTTTGCGAAGCTGAAAAAGCGAATAAGGGACCGATATTACCGTCTGACAGTTTGACAGATAGAACGGCCGCCATTACTGCACGGTTTCTTTAGTGCTGCCCGACCAAATTTCTGTATTTAATACGACACCGGTCACCGGACATTCTGTACATTATGTATTGTGTAATAAATTTACACCCTGACAACTTCTGTTACGCGATAGCGACGTCCTCCCTCGCGCGCCAAGTTATAGTGGTACGTCTATACGAAGCCACGACTTCCTGCTTTCTGCCATTATTTTATAGGGTAACTCGCATATTGAAATATCGAGAAAGACTGTTACTACCAGTTACTACACACCCAACGTTTCGGACAATAGCACTGTCCATTATCAAAGGATTTTTCGTCTTGAATTTCAAGTTCTGTTTTGAATTGGTGGCGAGCACATCCGTTCACTCCAGAAGTCGAGATCTGAAAGCGAATAATTGTATTTGGGAATATAAAAAGATAATAAGAGAGTAATATTCACCTGATAGCTCCACTTCTTTTCCTAGATCAATCAACCCTACATCGTTTAATATTGGGCCAGTACTGGGTTTATAGTAATCTGGATGTTCAAAGACCCTCTTAGACTGGATAGACAAGCCAGGTTTTGATTTGTGTATTTTTCCAAGATTTACGGTTATCGGGTCGTAACTGTTAAAATCATGACAATTTTTGAGAATGAGAATTTTTTTTAAGTCCTTCAACCACGCACATCAAAATATCTTAATGTTAACAGGTATAATTTCATTCATTTTTATTATTCATTTATTTATTCTTTTCTTGTTTTTAAACTTTTTTTTCACTCTATTTTGTATAATATGAGCACATAATTATGAAAGTAGTCTATGACCTATTTTGACTCTCTCTTTTCTCATCATAGACCTATGACTAGGACTATGATGTGAAATCGAAAAAATTGAGTTTATTAATTAATATAAATAATTATTTCGCTTCACAATGCTTTAGATTAATATAGTATGTTGCAAAAATTAATGTTGAAATTAGAAATTAATGTGAAAAATGTGGAGCATTATGCGTAGTGTATTGTTACAACGTATCCCGTTAATGTTTATTTTGATAGTGGACTTAGTCAGTTTGCCGCATAGTTGCAATAAATCACATAGTTTTTTTATGTGATTTACTGCATTTAATTTTTAACTGAATGTATAACATCGTAAGAATATTGTGCCAAAATTTCAATCAGAGTAAAAATGACGAAGATTTGATTTTCTATACCTGCTCGGTCATCTCATGGACGCTCTTACCTGATGATTATCGGATGCGCTATTGTATTGGAAGAGTTTTGAGACAAGAAGATGCTCTAGATCTTCTTGATGAAAGCTCTTTGCTGTATGGACCTGGCATCGACGACTATGTGTAAGTATAAAATAATTGTCGAGTTTTATTTTGAATTTTAAATTGTGCAAAACTTTAAAGCGTTTTTCTGAAACTTGACGTTTTTGAAGTCCGTGTACGCCATAACTCAAAATCTACTGGACCGATCGTTTTGAAATTTTGCACAGTAATTCGTCAAGTAATTCAACAGGTAACGCCTTGAGTTTTTTTTTAATAATTATTAATTTTACAGTAATAAATTGGCCGATTTTTTTAAACAAAAATCGGTGTTTTGGCTTCCACGTGCAATCAAAAATTGGAAAATCGAAAAAAAACTTCACGGGGTTACCTCGAAAAACATCTTCCTCCAATTCTGATTTATTGTACAAAATAATACAGTCAATCGTCAACCAAAAAGTCAACAGATGGCATTAAACGGTCGGTTTCACAAAAAAGTAATATTCATTCCCAAGGAGTCGACATGTAGAGAAATATAGGGAAAATAATGAATTGTATCCACTCATTGGATTTTCAGAAAAGTATATAATACTGAGTTCAACTTAAGCTTTCGTTCTCCTCGTTAAGATGACGAAAATGTAATTTACTAAAATTAAAAATTGATGCTTACAACAGTGAAGAAAAATAAGATAAATTATGGAAGTCTCACAGAGACGATGCTATTTATATGAGAAACGTGTATGGAAGTCTTATATACGATGACCCAGGGCTTACAACCTGAAAAAAAACGAGCGAGCCTTACAGTAGTCGCATTAATCGCATGTGTAACATTTAACATCTCACAATTAAAAATATCAATTGAGCAACAACAGAAATTAACATCAAAATTTAAAAAAGCTAATACTTAAATATTTAATAATTAGTAAATACAAGTAAAGAAAATGTATATACATTTTTTTATTATTGAATTTGCCGCACTTGGTAGATACCGTATATATCTACATATACACGCATTTTGTTTAGATATGTGTTTGGTCAATTATACGGTTTTATTAATTTTCATAGATGGCGGTAGTGTGCCGCCATACACATTGTATGAAAACTTTGAATAAATATTTTTAAATAATCACATAAATTACATAAAATTTGAGAATGTAAATCATTAAGGGTAGTTATTGTTTACATTAATGTAAAAAGAAAATAAATAATTATTGGATAGTTTCGAAGATATAAGCCAAAATATATCAAAGTTATAACATCCACACGCTTGACACCGGCCACGTAACATATATACATAATCAGAAGCGTTGGCTTTTGGAAGTGTGCGTCTTCGCTGCGATGGCACTTTCCGGACAGTGATTTGTATATAAACGATGATTTTTTTCTGGCGTCTTATTTCGTGTTACGCATTTCCATCCATTTTCACGAAATCACTGCCACAGATGGCAGGAAAGATGTAACATCCTTCTTCTTAAAATAAGGCAATTCGCCCTTAAAGAGCGATTTGTGCCATTTAGCAAGTTACAAATGAGGAACTGCTAAGAATGGGTATAATTAATCATATATTTATGTCACTTACTGATAAGAATTTTGATAATATCGCTATCAGATTAGGTGAGTTTATAGCAAGAAGATGATAAATATTGGTTGGGAGTTGGAATTTAGCCTCGATCAGCTCATTGTAAAAGGCATTATAGTCCCGCAATGGGCAGGCAAAAAACATGTGATGAAGGGTCAAAGATGTAACATATTAATAAATAAATTAATATTAATTCATATGATATCACTAGTCTCTGTGAGACTTCTATAATTCATCTTGATTACGTAGAAATAAATTTTTATCCTGAGCGCTTCCATTTAAATTACTAACCCGAGGCAATGAGCTGCCGTCAGCACCCATCGCGGGGAGATCAGAGATCCCCCGCAGAAAAAATGCCCATTCTGGGTCAGGTACACCAGATGAGGGAACTGCTTCTCAGCGGCTGGCCAACCCTGGATTACGCGATCTGTCAAAAACATGGGTGCGTCATTTGGGGTTAATTGAGACACGTTTCACCTTTCAACATTCACCAACTTTACAAAAATTGAGACAAGTGTTATTATTTGTTTACTGAACTATGACTCGACATTTCAAATATAACGAGATAATAAGATTTTTGATCAGTGTCTCTTTTTACCAGAAAGTGGGAACAATAGAGACACTAAACGCATATCGCGGACATGAAAAGGAAGATAGGTTCTTTTTCTTAAATAATTTTTGAATAAAACTAAAATGTTGTTGAGAAAAAATGTCCTTTTATTAGAAAAATACACGAACAATAACAATAAGTATATATTAAAAGGCTAAAGTATACAAAAAACTAGAGTTTAATATATCTCACCTTTTTAATTTTCTGAGACGTTTTTCGTTTCTGAGACGCGTTTTGCCTTATAAGGACATTATCAATCTAAATTAGTAGCTTGTTGGTCTTGTGGTTAGGACTCTCGCCTCGTGATCCAAAGGTCGCAGGTTCGAATCTCACTTCAGACAAGCAAGTTAGTCCTATTTTCATAGCACAAGCGTTTAGCTTAATTTGAAAATAGTAAGAATATTGATGTGACACGAATTCCGTGTTCGCATCTCTATTTAAAATATATATATATTTTACATTCAACAACTTGTATTTATATTAAAAGCATTAGAAAGAAAAGCAATATAATTTTAAGATTTTATTAAGGTTTTTGGATTTCTGCACGATTCTAAGAAACAATTATGTTCAAACATTAATGACAAGGAATACATGGAAGACGAGGATAAATTTACAACTTGACGTAAATGTGAAATTCTTGGTAACAAATTATGTTTGTGCACTAATGATAATCGTTTAATTATCATTAAAAAGGTAGAACTTAAAAACAACTGTTTTTATTTCCATATGTCTGATTACGGAGTTCTACAAACTTACCTCTGAAACAGTGAATTAGATTTAGAAATGGTTTTGGTACCTAACAAAGTAAAAGTGCAAAAATTTCTAGATCACAGGATAAATGTGTTTGCCTATTTTGAAAACTATAAACCTTTATCACGAAACCCTTTGAAATCGGTAGTATTTCTAACGAAATCTAACTAATAACAATTTAAAATATTGTATTCATAACTTACGACTGATTTCAGCATATTCTGGGAAAGTGAACGTAGTATTCGAGCCCTGAAAATATTAAAAAATATTTACCATTACTTGTTTCAGATTAACCAAACATTTACCACTTTCTCACTCAAAACTATAACTATAACTCACTCAAAACTGTAACTAACCTGACTTTGGACGGCAGCGATGCTGAGAACTATAATAAAAACAGAAAGTGCCATGGCTGTCTGCTACCAGCGTCATCTGCTGCGTACTGCGGCCGATACAACTAATTTATAGTAAGACTTAGGATGTTATCTTTATGACCAATCAAGGATGTGTAGCAAAAGTTTAAATATTTTTTTTTGTAAAATAATTTTACATACAGCGGAGCGCCGATTATCTGTGGTATTAGGGGGAACTTCGAGCTCGGATAATAGATTTAAAAAAATATATTTCTATGCATTTTAAACCTTGTATTAGTTAATAAATAAATTGGGGAGGAGATAAATCAATAAATCGATGTGTCGATAGTTAATATGTGTACTTTATTTAATTTTCATTTTTTCTTCTTCTTAATGTTCCCTTATACAAGCGGACAACTGCTGTCAAGGGACTTGTTATTTAATTTTTTAATATTGTTTATAATTGTAAATTGTTATTTTTTAAATATTGTTACTCAAGTTAAAATTCCTATGTACTCCAACTAAAAAAATCCATATTGAGTTTTAATTTTGTTAAATACACAAATTCACAAGCAAAACAATCTAATAACAGTAATAACAGCAAAGAACATTAGTTGAATTTAGTATATGAACACAATAAAAAAACTGGGTACATAGAGCGAAATCATCATAATTAAATATTAATATTGAAACCGTGGAGGAATACATATATCTAGGACGTAAGATAATGGTGAAAGAGAATAAATCATCGGAATTGCCAAGACGAGTAGGAATATTTTTTAAAAAACTAACCCATAAAAACCAAGTTTTTATTTCACTCCCTTTCCTTGTAAATTAAGTTTACCATCATGTAATAATTGATTGACTGAAAATGAAACATGTCTAGACAAATATCTATGTCAAAAATCTCTAAAAATATCTCTTTATTATTTGATTTCTTCCCAAAAAACCGAAGTGTGCTATCATCTGTGAACCAATTGTCAATTTTCGAAATTCGTAGTGAAGTACCTTTTATACCTACCTACGGAGTAATTCAAATTTTAAATATTCCGTGACGTTATCGGGCCGCCGACGCCGTTGGTAGTAATCAAACTTTTGTAATGATTCCTATTTGAAAAAAACCATTAAAATTTTTAAAAATCCAAAATTATACTATAATTATTATTATTTTTTAACGAAAATTTGAAAGATCTTCTTGATCGTCGCCACGAGTCTACTTGCAAAGTTTCAGCTCGATTGGATCACGGGAAAAGGGTCAAAAATCGATCCAAAGTTTTTTCGACGGCAAGCAGGCAAGCAAGCAAGCAGACGCCACGAGTTAATATAAGGGGAGTAAAAGTAGATCTTAATTAGTTTAAAAAGAAAAGTCTTTAAATCGTACGTACTGCCACTGGCGTATGGACTGGAGCAGTGACACTTACAAAGAAAAATGTAGAAAATCTCAAATGCATGCAACAATCCATGGAGAGAGCCATGCCTAAGTAAGCCTAAGTGATAGAATGAAAAATGATGAAATCAGGCGTAGAACCAGAGAAATGGATATGTAGCGAAGTTAAAATGGCAAAGATGCCACAAAATGAACTCCTACAATTCTGAAGTGACGACCTTGGGAGAATAAGAGAGGCGTTGGAAGACCTCAAAAGAAATGGGTAGACGATAAAACTGCTGTAAAAAGCAAACGACAGAGAATAAAGGAAGGGTATGAAAGGGGCCTTTATCCAGCAGTGGAGAAATGAAGGCTGAATTACAAGAAGAAGGATATCATTAATTATTTGTATAGAAAGTTCGTGATTTTTGTTTGCTTCTTTATACGCTTGCAAATTTGCGTGACTGCACAACATATGCCACGCGCTGATTGCGTATCACACTCTTATTAACTAACGTTTTAATTCCAGCAATTTACGGACTTTGCGACAGGTAGACGGACGGACGGACAGACAGACAGTCAGAAAACGAAGTAATTATATTTGATTTTCACTGGTTTGCGGTTCATAATCAAATAAGTTTTTATTTAATCAGAGACACTGGACTAAAACTTAACTGGAGCACTATTCCGTAAATCGCACTAATCGTCACTCGAGAATATTCCACGTGCGTCTGGAACATTCAGTCGCACATCGTTTCTATCACACATGTTCACTATGTAGGTAGTTGTTCTAATACTGTATTCGTTGGCTGTCTACTTCGCTTGCATTCGCTGATTTCGTTATATCTATGAGTTCGCTAAATGTCAAAATAAGTTTATTGCGTGACAAAATAAGACAACAAGTCGCACTCATTGCGCCACATATTTATATGAAATCTTCTTACATATTCTGTGTATAGTTTCCTGGGATACTCTGCCGTGTATATGTGACATCTCTGGCCGACGTTTCGGATCCTATTGCCGGGGATCATCTGATGTGACATCGGATTTGATTCTCGATCACGTGTAGTATCTCTCGATTTCTGAATCTGATAACAATATAATAAAATAGAATGTTAATGTGACAATCATTACATAGATGTTTTAATTCATTTTCTGTCATGAATTTTAATTGCTTTTTTTTATAGTGTTCAGTAGAAAAAATGCAATTGATTTATTTTGTCATGTTAAGTACCCGGAAATTTTTTTTATAACTAATTAAATATTTTATGGCTTGGTTATCACATATCTGTATCTAAATTGGACGTAGTTATGTAGAAAACATCCAACCCAAAAAACATGACGCGTTTTACAAGTTGGATTCGTTCTACAATATGTCTATATGTACGAAAAATAGTTCTTATTTTTACTCCCTTTATAACTCGTGGCTTCTGCTTGTCTTCTTGGCTGACGAAAATTTTTTGAATCCATTTTAAACCCCTTTCCAGTGATCCAATCGAACTGAAACTTTGCAAGCAGACTCGTGGCGACGATCAAGAAGATCTATCAAATTTTCGTTAAAAAAAATTAATAAATTTTTGGATTTTTCAAATTTTGAATAGTTTTTTCATACAACTTATTAAGTTGAAAAAAAATGTTTCAACTAGTAAATGAGAAAGGGAGTATAATAAAAACTTGGTTTTTATGGGTTACTTTTTTCTATGTGTGTTCATGGTCTATGAATTTGTTAAAATGAAGTAAAAAGTATTATCTGAGGCGTAGAAAATGTCCAACTTTATTATCGTGTAGTCACAGCAAAATTTAAAGGTTGTTTAATGCGTCCATGCCGCATGGACTTTTTTAAACAATGTTTTTGTTTGCCAAGAATTTGTAAATTTAAAGCTGCAGAAAATAGTCAAACCACTTTTTTAAAGAGTTGATTTAACGGTGATGGTCGTAACGTAGGTAAGAAAAATCTTGAATTCACAAAAAACCTTTATTTAGAATTATAATTATAATTTACAAGAATTGACATAGAGTACCTAATTAAAACAGCAGAATTGCCAGGACGAATAGGAATGAGCTGGGCTGCTTTTGGCAAACTCAAACATATCTTTGAGAACAAAGAGATCCCAATTAGCCTAAAAAGAAAAGCCTTTGAATCGTGCATACTGCCAGTGATGACGTATGGATTGGAGACTATGGCCCTTAATAAGAAAAGTGTAGAAAAGCTCAAATGCACGCAACGATCCATGGAGAGATCCATGCTTGGAGTAAGCCTAAGAGATAGAATTAGAATCGACGAAATTAGGCGCAGAACTAGAGTAGTGGATATCATGGATCGTGTAGCGAAGCTAAAATGACAATGGGTAGGACAAGTTGCGAGACAAAATACTACAAGATGGCCTCCTAAAGTTCTGAAATGGAGACCTTGGGAAAATAAAAGATTCATCGGAAGACCTCAAAAGAGATGGGCCGATGATATTGTCGCTGTGGGGGGAAAGAAATGGCTACAATTAGCCAACAACAGGGAAGAATGGAAAAATAAGGAAGAGGCCTATATCCAGCAGTGGAAAGACGAAGGCTGATGAAGAAGAAGAAGACCTAATTAAAGTAGACCACAAACATAAATTCAAAATTCATGGATTTTTACATAAAACGGTCGTTTTTTGAATTTGAACTAAAATTAAATCTGAATTTATTTTGAACGCATGGTTAAAAGAGAAACCCCCAAACTAGCATTATATTTTCATCTCGCATGCAAACTCCAAGACCCTGAAACCCTAATAGGGTTGCCAAGATGTTAGGGATGATGATAGTATTTCTAATTATGAATTTCATTTAATTGTACAAATATTTCTGTTCATACTGTTCATCAATATACGAACTGTACGCATTGAATCAAGAAAAATCACTTTAAAACATTGTTTTTCAACCATTTTTAATACGTGATCCCTTTACAAGTTAAAAAATTCTGGCGGACCTACGGTCCATAATAAAACTATGTCAGTGATTTAAAAAACGACGTATTTAATTTTCTTTCAATTGAGACTATCTACTAATCGAAAATACAAGTGCTGTATGTAAGCCGTTCGAAATACATGCGGACCTGACAAAATGACGTCATCAACGCGCCTGACCAACCAAATCACGGCAACAGAGCAAATATGAAAACGATCTGTCATCAATGAAGATGTAAGAGAATATTATAGATTTAGCTGCTGACGGCATGCTTGAAATGGATTTCAATTCAGAAACGATTGACGCTTTGGCAGTAGATGTTGTTTTAAGTGTTGATGTGCGTGTATTCGCGAAGGAATCAGTGTGACTGTGCACTACTACCAAAATGCACAGTCAATCTGATGCATGTTGAGTGAACGCTGAACGTGTGTGAATGAATGTGTGTCGGGTGTGAAGGCATATGACAAGCTGAGCGGGATGTGATATAGAATGAATAGAAACAAGTACTCACAATTAACTAGATGGTTTATTGAAGTCACAAAATTTTACACGTTGGAGAATGCGTTATACAACAATATACGGAGCGCGAGTTTGAGCGTAGCATCGCGGGCGCCGGTCGATGAGAGAATGGGTTGGTACTTTGCCGGCGCTTCGGGCTTCTCGTCGGGCGATATCGCTTGAGCGCGATTGGTCCGTTTGGCACGCTTGAGGGACTAGAGTCCGAGCAGGTCTGTCTCCACCACAACGTCTTCTGAATGAAGAGAAAAGAAGAATATCCAGAGCTGCCAAGAGAAGCTATAAAATTGTTAGTGTCATTCACCACTTCCTAACTTCAATGGTAAATATAAAAATTAAGAAGAGAAATATACTTCAATTAGAAAATGATTTGACTGTCAACGTCTCAACGTCTCAAGAATACAACAACGATTTGACAATTTACTGAAAATTAAACAAGCACAGCCTTCACACTGAAAATGTTGTACTTTTATTGCAGTATACAACCTACAACCCTTCTACAACCGGTTCTAGAAAATGGACTTTGGCGCAGACGTTACAACAATGAGCTCTATACTCTGTTTAAGGAGCCAAACGTCACAAAATTTATTAAACTGGAAAGACTTCGGTGGCTGGGTCATGTGGAGAGAATGTCCGAGCATCAAGCACCAAAGTCCCTGCTGAACTCAAGGCCAGTAGGGCGAAGTAGCTTAGAAGGCCAAAATTAAGATGGAGTGACAACGTCCTCAAAGACATCTCTGCCTTGGAGCTTCGGAACTGGAGAGAGCTGGCACTAAACCGAGATGAGCGGAGGAAGATTTTTGAGGAGGCCAGACCCACCAAGGGTTGTAGTGCCAAGAGTGATGATGATGATGACAACCTACAACCCTTGATTTTTACTTAGTTCACGTGAAATTTCACACACGTGAATTAAATATTTTATGAAAATTCAAATATACTTACCACCAGTGGCGTGAAGTGGGTATAAACTTAGGTTATGCTGTGACTATACACCTATATTAAAAATATATATACATATAATTATATGTATATATATATATATCATAAATGAAATAAATAAATAAATAAATATACCTATAAGGGTATATACATTTTTTTTAAACTATATATAATGAACTATTTTTAGTAGCTTCAATCCACAAAAATAACTGCACTATAAAAGAAGTATTGTAAACAATATTTCCTAAATAAATAAATATTTTATATAGGTATAAGACGATTTATATATAATTAAATCGGGAACAATACTAATTTCAGATATACGTTTCTTTTCACAAAAATAAATCAAATATTTTATGATATGACAGATCGTATTTGTCGTATTCGTATTTACATTTACCATAGAAATGACATTAAATTTAAACCGAAAGTTTTGGGTAGAATTTGTAAAAAATAACATTTCTGCATGACGTGCGCCTGGCATAGGACCTTTCGAAGAAGGACGCTACTACACAAAACTCGCAGCATTAAAAATACGCGTTTTTTTTCTCGACTTGATTATATCTGTGGAACAAATTGGTTGGCGAAATAAATGAAGAATTAACATGAAGTTAAGCACAGAAAAGTCGGAAATAAAACTTCTAGCCGTAGGACGAAGTACGGCTAGAATTTTAAATCGAAAAAAACAGATACGTCAGAAATAAAACTTCTAGCCGTAAGAAGAATTACGGCTAAAATTTTGAATCAACTTTTTCTTAAGATAAGGATTATTTTGTTAATATTTGTTTCTCAGAATCTTTACTAATGCACAGCTTTTTTGCTTGTATGCGCTGCACGCCACTGCTTACCACATTATTACTGTTTCTTAAATTCAATATATTCAAACATTCTTAGCGTATTGTTACTCAAATAGTCCCTTATATTAAAAATGTTATTCTGTTGAACGTATAATTTCTATAGCCGGCATTCTTGATTCCAAGATATGACTGTCCGAGATAGGCGACAGAAATAAGGTCGAAAAATACTTTTTGTGATTTTTTTTTTCTGGGAAGATTATTATCTTCGTAAAACCTTAGGCAAACGTATCTAGCGAGTTTCCAGGAATGAGTGGTATAGTTTCATGAATTTTTATTAAAGGATTAAGCTTTGTGCCTTGATATATACGATAAGAAAGAGTATATGAGACATTTGGTATCAATATCGGCAGTGCTCACAAAATGGCTAAATTGAGGTCAATACGTAGTTTTGTAAAGATTTTTTTTTATATTTCAGCGATTAAATCCGTTGACAACGTAACCAACATAAAGAAACGAAAGTTTTTAAAGTACCAATCAGGACGTTGCAAATTCTTATTTCAAAATGACTATCTTCTGTATATTATACTTACGAGAAATGCTGTGTTGATAATTCTGAACATCCATACATATTACATGAAATAATTTTCAGGCGTATTCTATATTAATATTAATAATTTGGAAGAAATTAAAAAAGAATATAGCTTTAAAAAAATAAAAATTTCAAACAATAGATTTCTCATTACCAGCAGCGACATCTACACTGGTTTATGGGGTTTAAAAATTTGGTTTATAAATTTCACCCACAGACGGCGGTAGTAAAAAACAACTCGCGTATGAAGTTGTGAAGGTTGACATATAAAAAATATCCAAAAAAATTGACAGATGTGATAATCTATCATGGGTGGAATTGTGAACGTTACATTGTATAAAGTGATCACTTAAACCAGCCATAAGAAGGTTGTAAGCCCTAAAAACACAAAAAAAACTTTCGCACCTACCTTCCCACATAAAAAATTGCTTCAAATCTGGTTCTTCACATATGTAAAGCGCCCTTGAAGCATCTTTCATGCAAAAACGGAGTTATAAATATTATCATAAACATAAACATAGTCGCCTCCATATAAGTACGCACTCCACGGTATAACTTGCATTGTAAATGGAGCAATCTGTAATGCAATTAAAAAATAATGCAATGCAGTTTATTCAAAAAGCCCAAGACAACCCAGTGCTAAAAATATAGAAATTTTTCGATGTCTGTAAACGCGATAAAGAGGCTTAAAACAAATCTGACCGCCACTTTAGTATCAGATATAATAAAATTTAAAAAAAAAAAAGAAAAAAAAACAACAAGTTTTTATGGGTTATTTTATATACTCTTACTCCTATACTCTTACGCGTTACTCTATACTCCCTTTCTTTGTAAAATATAACAACAATTAAAGACGAATTAAAACATATAACATAACACTAAACTTACAGTAATTTAATATATTTCTAAAATGTCAGATGTTTTGAGCTTTGATAAGACACTTCATGCTTTGAAGATTAAATTCTAAAAACATTTGTCAGTCAATTTAGATTTTCGACATTCGTAGTGAAGTACCTATTATGTATACCGACGGAGTAATTCAAATTTAGAAAATATTCCGCGACCTTATCGGGCCGCCGTTGCTAATCAAACTTTTCTAATGATTCCAATTTGAAAAAACCAATAAAATTTCTAAAAATCCGAAATTATACTATAATTATTAATTTTTTTAAACGAAAATTTGATAGATCTTCTTGATCGTTGCCACGAGTCTACTTGCTAAGTTTCAGCTCGATTGGATCACGGGAAAAGGGTCAAAAATTGATCTAAAGTTTTTTTTGACGGAAGGTGGCAAGCAAGCAAGCAGACGCCACGAGTTAATATAAAGGGAGTAAAAATATGGTTTAAAGGTAGAAAAATATAATGGAACGCACGAAAATTTTCTGAGATGGTCAATGAACCATTTTTTTCTGGACCGCTTAGAATTGTTTGACCCCTTCAGCGAATAGAATGGGTGAAACTTGTTCTAAGCTGTGTAACATCTCGGAAAATTAATTTAATGGTTGGTTAATCATTTTCTTGCAGCGATGTGTCCGTCAGTCCTAGGGCTTCGATAGCTTCTCTGGCTTAATGAAATGAAAAACACTTGTATTTTAATTTGAATTTTTTGTTAAGATGGTGTGTGAAGAGTGTATTTGTAAGGATATGATGCCGAGGAAAATAAATGAGGGGATGAAAGCATAGGCAGTAGCGTGTATCCCACTGAGGTGTTTCTGAGATAAATACGAAAAACCTGTCACTGCTCCAGAAATTTCTCTGGAATCTATGAAACCTACATTTATTTTTATTTATTTATTTATTTTAACATAACATTACATTAAATTACATTACAAATATAATTATACAATAATAATTTATCATATAATCATATAATAAAATATGTAACTACCCAACTAGGCTGGCCTGTTTTAGGGCAAGTTATATATTTTATTTTAAAACACTATTCGACTATAGGCACTCATTAGTATATATAATTAATTAATAATTTAGAGTTCAAGTAAATTAATACATTATAAATTTTTTAATTAGATTAATACAATACAAATATTTTAATTAAATTAATACAATAACAAGTTAAATTAGATAAATACATTATATAAATTAATACATTAGTCTAACAGTAGATTTCCAAATTTATAAATATTTAAAACGAAGAAGAAGAGAAAAAAATATAATGATAATACTCATTGAAATATTGAATAATAATATTGAAAATAAGTTTTTAAGAACAATTGCCTCCTCCGTTTTAGTTGTATATATGTGAATAAATAAATAATTAACATAAAAATATGAATATACAAACTGTCTTTGCTATGATGTTTTAGACTGAAACTGATATAAACTCTCACTTTAGAATGGAGCGGCCATTTTGTCACGTGACACATCCTTGTGGGTTGATTGGTTGAAGGGGACATTCCTCTGTTTGCTTTTTACACTACTAATTTAACTTTTTTTGCTTTTAATAGTTATTTGGAAGCATGGTTTTGAAAGGGATAGAGCTATATTTCCAATAATATTTCGATTTCAGAAAATTCTAGATGAGCATTCATCGGTGACTGCATTCAAAACATTATAAGATATACAGGGTGTAATAACAGAGCTAGTACACAATACTATACAGGTGGATTCATGCCATGATTATGAATCGAAAATGTTCAAGCAACCATGATTTAATATCAATAGTTAAGGAGATATGCGACATCAAAGTTTGCATTTTTTTCTCAATATTTCTGACTTGTTTTTTGCAGAACGTTGGACTATCATTACAGTAACTTATATGTAATATGACAATTTCATTCCCTTTAATACAAGTCAAATAAAATGATAAAAAACTTCTAATTCCAATTAGATAACAATCCAAAGGGAATTTTTTCAGGGATTTTATTATTTTTTTAAACTTCTATTTAAACGATTAAATTCTTCTTAATCGATGTACGAAACTGTAGTTCAACGTTTTGAAAAAAATAAGCCAAAAAAATTCAACTTTGATATTGCACAACTCCATAACATAAGGTCATGGTTGCTTGGACATATTCAACTCATAATCAAGGCAGAAATCCACCTGTAATATGGACTAGTTTTGTTACACTCTGTATATATTTTTTAGTAGTGATTACTGGATATTATGGATTAGAGGATAGTGGATATCATGGATCGTGTAGAGGCTAAAACGGCAATGGGCAGGACATGTCGCAAGGCAGGATGCCACAGGATGGCCTCCCAGAGTTCTGAAATGGAGACCTTGGGAGAATAAAAGAGGCATCGGAAGACCTTAAAAGAGATGGGCCGACGATATAACCGCTGTGGGGGGGAAGAAATGGCTACAACTAGCAAACAACAAGGAAGGATGGAAGGGTACGGAAGAGGCCTATATCCAGCAGTGGTGAGATGAAGGCTGATGATGAAGAAGAAGAAGAAGATATATTTTTTGAATGTTGCTGTCTCTTCTCCTTTCCCTCTCATTCGAAGTGAGTGTGAAATGAATTTTATTTATTCATTTATTTCAATAAATCCTTGTTAACAATATATAGGTACTTAATAATAATTTAACAATAAAAATATAAGATAAGATTACATAATTTTTTTTTTGTTATATTTGTGGATTATGCCACTCTACTAGGCTAGCCTGTCCCAGAGTGGCGTTATAGAAACAATTATAATATTTTTTTGAATTCGTCAATAATATTTATTTTCATAAGGTAATAATTATGTATATACAAAGTATCAAGTGCAATGTTAGTGATAGGTTGAGTGAGTCATAAGTCCAAGTGTAAATATGTGTAGAATATTGTTTAATGTAAAAAGGGTTAAAGTTTTGTTAAAGATTATTTTTTATTTTCCTTAATTAATTAATTTATTCATATAGGTATATATTTTTATTTATAGACATTATTATGCAATTACAGTAAGTAAATTTTCAGTTGCTGTTCTACCTTTAGAGGTAAGCCATGGATAAATGGATTCATATTAGGTCCTTACATATGAAATTGGCGTTTAGTATGGGAGGAACATAAAGCTGATTTTTTTTTATTATAATATATTTATTTAATCAAAGTATGTACCATTGCTATCTATGCACTTTTGCCATCTCATAGGTAGTTCATCGATCCCTTTACTAAAAAAACCATTCGGACGGGAATCAATAAAATCTTTGAAGGCGGTTTGGACTGCCCCATCGGAGTTGAATTTTTTCCTTTGCAAGAAGTTATCCAAATTTCGAAAAAAATGGTAATCTGTTGGGGCAAGGTCCGGAGAGTACGGTGGATGTCTTAGACATTCCAATTGAAGCTCCTCTAATTTGGTAGCCGTCTGTTTAGTGAACGACACCAGCACTAGTCCACCAAACGCTCACAAGTAACTTTTTTGGAATCAATTTTCGCTTGGGGCATGGTTTGGCTGGTTCGACAGGGTATTGCGATGAGCACTTCCGATTATCGTACAGGATCCACTTTTCATCACAGGTAATGATTCGATTTAAAATCCCTTCATTATTGTGCCGGTTGAGTAATGCAACGCAGCAGTCAACGCGCGTTTGTTGATTTGCTTCACCAATTCGTGAGGTACCCACCTTTCAAGCTTTTTCACCTTACCAATTTGCTTCAAGTGGATTAAAACAGTTTTATCACTAACACCGCAGCCTGCAGCTAACTCGGATGTGGTTTGCGATGGATCCGCTTCCACAATAGCCTTCAATTCTTCATTATCAACTTTGGTCTCCGGCCGTCCACGGGGCTTGTTCTGCAGGTCGAAATTTCCAGAACGAAAACGTTGGAACCAAAAACGCACTGTGTTTTCTTTTGCGGCACCGTCGCCATACACATCATTAATCCTTCGAGCCGTTTCTGCAGCACTGGTGCCACGGTGGAACTCGTACTCGTAAATAACGCGATATTTCAAGTTTTTCATTTTGTAAACTGAGTGACGCAAAGAAAAAAACAATTGAGGAAAAAACAAATGAATTATGATTTTCAAAACACAAATACATGAGTAAATAGCAGTATAAATTTGGATTTGGAATTCATAACCAAAGAGAAGATATTTGAGATCAAATTTGCCAGTACGGCAAAACGCCGATTTCATATGTAAGGACCTAATATATACCGAGACAGAAGCGGTGGCATTCTATCATATCTGTCAAACCCTGAGGAGAATTGGCATGAATACGTGTTTGGAAAAGTATAAAGCAAAGTCGTGAAAGATATTTAATTTCGAAAACTAGTTACGTGATTGGTATTTGGCGCGTGGTGTAATATAATTTCTAAGTGAGTTGAATAATTTTCGAATTCTGATGAGACAGTTCTTCCAGTTAATTAATTATTCTCTTATTTCACTCGACGCCATTTCCGCGGAAAAGGGAACTATTCGATTTAATTTAAAACACTTAAGAGTCTTACTTAGTTCCCGCGGAAATATTCTTTCGTTTGGACTGTTCATTTTTACTTTCTCCATGTGTGCAAGAAAAAAGTTGCATTATTTTATCAATTTTTCAAAAGTATACTGTATAAGCCAATTTTAAACCTCCCCTTTTATAGTTTTATATTGTATGTTAGTGCCAAAATCATACAAATGAGATATTTAACAGCCGACGAAAAATAATTTCATATTAATAAAAAATTACAAATATTTAAAATAATTCGTACGGAACATAAAACATTATGAATATAGAACGGAGCTTGACTCGTGCTTCTTTATGAACGTATTTTTCCGAACTCTACCCGAGAGCGTCCCCCGAGTAGTGAAGGGTCCGCTCTGTGCTAATTACTACAATGTAGTACTACATTATATTGAAGTGTACGCTTCACACCTTTTGAAGTGTAGTGCACACTACAAGGCACATACTTCAAATAATACACTTCATTTTAAAGCGAACACTACAAAGTACACACACTTCAAAGTTATTGAATGTACGAGTACATACTTCAAATAGTACATTTTATGTGAAATTTTTGGGAAGTCGTTGTAGATAAATGAAGAAATTTTTGAAAATCGAAACAAACATCCCTCCATGGTTTGAAAAATTTTGGGACTGAATGAAGAAATCTTCGGAAACTGAAATAACCCTCCCCCCATGGTTTTGAAAATTTTCTAGTAGTACACTTCTTGATGGTCATTACAATTTTGTAGTACTACAATTAGTTAAATTCATTAGTACTACAATTTTGTAGTACTGCAGTAGTTCACTTCATTATTACTACAATTAGTTCACTTCGTGTAGTTTTTACTACAAATGTAGTGCACACTTTATTGTCTTCAAACTGGTGAACATATGTGTGTTGTAGTCTTCATTTGGAAATGTAGTTTTTCCCTTCGCTACCCCCGAGGCTTATTTACACCCTTATAAAGTTTGTTGCACGGTTACAAATAATTTAATAATAACGAAATATAGGTACTTTTATTAAAAATAGTCCTTCTATGTGTACTGATTTACTTTACAGTATTTTAAAATTCAATTATAATATTTTACGATATACATATATCTAACAAATTATACATTTTAAATAAGATAATTCTCATAATCATCAAGAATCAACTCTCGGTATATAAAATATTAAATAAAATAATAAATCTTCACATAATCTTATACCTATATATAGAAAGTAAGGCATTATATTCCTGCAAGGTGGTTGTTTAAATTTATTTTGTATCCAGTGATTATATCAATTTATTAAAATAATTAATGACTAATTAATGAGTCGTTAATTAATTTTCAGTGTCTTCATTTGTCAGCCAAAGACACGTCTCCTGACAATAAAAATTTAATTTCAACTGAACTAAGAAATGATAAAAAATTATTTTATTTTTGAAATCAGGGCACTCGTACTGGAGAACATGAAAAAAATCGGAAGGAAAACCGTATTCTACAATTATGCCGAAACGGCATGGCGATCGTCCAGCAAATACAAATTTCACAATTTTTTCTCTTATCCTCTCTTGCATTTTTTATCACATTTTTGTACGGAAATATATCATTTTAAAATTTATTCATCACGTTTCATATATTTTAAATACGGATATCTTGTTTAAATGACGTAAACTAAATTATTTAATATATATAAATAAAAATGTAAATGTTCGTTTGTGCAAAATCGCTAATTGCTTTGAAATTTTGGAACAACTTTGCATTCGAATGCGAGGATGTTTTTGTATACCCACTTTGTTTTTATATACCTACTATTTATTTGTATAAATAAAAATGTAAATGTTCGATTGTCCTAAATCTTAAGACTTCTAAAGTTCTTCAACTATTGCTTTGAAATTTTGACACAACGTTCCATTCGAATTCGCACAAATTATTTTAATAAAAGGCGCCGGTACCTACCCTTCTAATATTGATAAATATTTAGATGTGTTTTCTAATATTTTCCGAATTAAATTTTTTTATTGCATTCGCTAGGTTGTCTTTGCTTAAATAAAGCGTTTGAACCAATAAGAAAGTGCACTTCCGAGCTTATCGTTATAATCGACATTATTTCGAGATTCATAAAAACCTTTAATATCGCATTCTTATCGTATCATATATTTATTTGATATTATCCTTTATTCTTCCTTTTATTCTTTAAGACCAGTCGGGTAACATAGGTGACATTTTCATCCTCCCCTTTACCCTTTCCTCTCCCTTGATATATTTTCAATGCAAATCGGTACTGTTGTACTGTTCTACCGAATTATGTATAAATATTCTTAAGGACCTTGTGGTAAATATAGGTCACATTTCCCCCCATGGACATCGCATCCATCCCAGCCTAGATTACATGGAAATGTGTTTTTTTAGAGGCTTTGCAATACAATGGAACCTTTGTTCCCCGCAAAATCTTATTTTTAACTTAATCCTCAAACCGTGCATTGCTGGGTACGAACAGCTAGTCAAATAATAAAATTGTGAAATTCGCAAGACGAGCACCTTAAGTGAATTATTTATAACGCCGGCCGTACACTGGATGCGTTTTCGTACGAAATCGAGTAGTAGGTATACGTACGAATACACAAATACATTCCTGACCTTCGAAGTAGTATTGAACATCGCACACTACACAATTTAGTAGTGCGTGTACGCACGTATAGATGCGACGTCCGACACGATCTGGATTTGTTCGGAAATTTTTGCGATTTCGTACGATGGATATTGAAAAATCTGTCAATTTAATTCATGACCACAAATGTTTGTGGGAACAAAGTAATTCAACTACGTGATCATCAGCGTAGATAGATCATGGCGGACAATCTCTAAAGGACTAAAAATACCTGTAAGATAAACAATTTGGTTTAATGAACGTGAGGTCTAATTATGTACTTCGAACAAAAAACTTTTAAATATTTCTCCGTTGTTATCAGCTCTCGTTGCACTTCGATTCTCCCCAGCATTTGTGAATCTATTAGCTAGATAGTCATGAAATTTGTCATTATTTAAGTCTGCCATAATAGAGTTTTCCAGAAGATATTTATTATTCATTTGGCACAAGCGTTATTGGAGAAATGCGAAAAGTAACTGATCGAAGATGCAATCAATGTGCGCGCTTAATACGTACGAAAATAATCGTATCCGATAATTCGTATCGTATAATAATTCGTATCCAAAGTGCGGCCGGCCTAACGCAGTTTTTGTGATGAAAAATTTACCCGTTCATTCAAATTGAAACACATTCTGCGTCAAAATGCCTGAAAGTTGTGTGGCCGTCACAGCAGATATTTTATAATATTAATAAATCTATGGAAGGCTCATTAAAAGTGCTTTCTTGTTTTTTCTATTTCAGGCAGCGCTCTATGGAAACGGGCTGCTATCGAAAATGAGTCACGACCATGAATGAGAAGTGGCGGGAAATGGATTGTAATGGAGTCGCTCGATCGGGCGGCGGAGTAGAAATAACTGTATTAATTCACAGCTGCATAACCGACGTACGTGACCACGCACAGCGAGCCATTATTTATTGCTGGCAGGGATATTTTAATATCCTGATTGACTCATGCAATTTTAATTCAATTTATTCGGTATACGACATTTACGTAACAAACAAACATTTGATTCGTAAAACATTTTGAAGTTTATCTTCCAAAATGTACCTAAATTGCTTTATGCTTTTAATTTATGTTCTGAAAATAAGCAACATTAGATATAACTAGACGTATACCTCTAAAACAAACTTTAAAAACCAAGCTTTTATTATACTCCCTTTCTCATTTACTGGTGGAAACAGGTTTGGCGCTTAATCTACGCGTTGGGCTCGAGTCGGGCGACGCTACGAAAGCGAGTAATAAAAAATTTCGAATAATCCAAAATTATTAATTTTTTAAACGAAAATTTGTTAGATCATTTTTATCGTCGCCATGAGTCTGTCTGCAAAGTTTCAGCTCGATTGGATCACGGGAAAAGGGTTAAAAATCGATCCAAAGTTTTTTCGACATACAAGCAAGCAAGCAGATGCTACAAGTTAAAAGAATGGAAGTAAAAAATCACGGAACATATTACTAATGGTTCGCGTCTTTGTTAAGACTTACTACATGTGTGGGGTATAAAAGCAAAGGCAACAATATCCAAAAAATTAAAAACATGTTTTGAATGCAGTCACCGAGGATTACTAATTTAAAATATTGAATTCTTGATTTTATGCGTCTATCCCATCCAAAATCATGTTTCCTACAAATTTATAGGCTATGTTTCCTATAAAATTTCAAATTCAGCACGTTACAAATTAGTAATTCTCGAAGACATAACTCCTTTTTTTTTGATATTGCTGCCTTTGCTTTTATACCCCACGTATTATGTATTGTATATTTTGACAGATCACGGAGATGCGGTGGTGGCAATGTCGGTAGGGTGGCGCGTTGGCGTTTGCGCGTCCGAGGTTCGAGCCCCTCCCAAGTCGTGTAATTTCGTTTTTACTTCCTTTCTTTTAACTCGTGGCGTCTGCTTGCTTGTTTTCTTGACGAAAAAATTTTGGATCGATTTTTAACTCTTTTTCGTGATCCAATCGAGCTGAAACTTTGCAAACAGACTCGTGGCGACGATCAAGAAGATCTATCAAATTTTCGTTATAAAAATTAATAAATTTTTGGATTTTTCAAATTTTTAATGGTTTTTCCATACAACTTACTAAGTTGTATGAAAATATTTCAACGCGTATGGTAGACACTAAACCTGATTATAGTATAATTTTGGATTTTTTGAAATTTTTTGTTACTCCCTTACGTAGCGTCGCTCGACCGAAGCCCAACGCGTAGGTTAAGCGAAAAAAAAATGTTTCCACTAGTAAATGAGAAAGGGAGTATAATAAAAACTTGGTTTTTATGGGTTACTTTTTTAGCCGTGATTTCGAAGAAAATTACGAACGTTATCGGAAGTTACGGAAAGACAGACAACGAAATTATTAAGGGATTAATTTTTTTTCGTGTAATCATACCCAGATGTCTCTCATCCCTATAGCTGTGGCTTACGAACCGTACCAAGACCCTCTGATGGTTAGATTCTTAGATTGTATCTGAAATTCAAAGAAGAAAGAACTGAAATACTTCTTGTTGGTTCGATACTCCGCGAACATAGTAATTGCACAATACACTGACTCATCATTTTAAAATCTCCCTTGTTGGCACGTATATAACAATACTAGCTGTGCCCGCGCGGCTTCGTACGTGTAGATTATTAGTACACTGTTTGGATCGTCATAGAACTTTCGGAACCTTCTAGAACTTTTAAGAAATTTATCGAATGTACAGGAACCTTCTAGACACACCGACACCTTCTCCTCCCAGAACTTTCAAGAGCAGGTTTTTCCGGAACCTTCTAAACTCACCGACACAGTCGGCGCGCCTATTTTGAAACAATCTGAAGCATTTGGGGCTTTCTCATAACAAAACAATATGCTACAAAGCACATTTTCGTCACTCACTCCCACTAGCGAAGGGAAAAACTTCATTTCAAAATGAAGACTACAACACACACACGTTCACCAGTTTGAAGACTACAAAGTGTACACTACAATTGTAGTAAAAACTACTTGAAGTGAAGTAATTGTAGTACTACGAAATGAAGTGAAGTAAGTGAAGTGAAGTAATTGAAGTGAAGTAATTGAAGTGAAGTTAATGAAGTGAAGTAATGAAATGAAGTAATAGTGAAGTAAATTTTTTAAAAAAGTGAAGTATGGGGGGGGGGGTTGTTACAGATTCCAGAGATTTCTTCGTTTACCTACATCAACTTCCCAAAAATTTCTTCATAGCTCCCAAAATTTTTCAAACCATGGGGGGGGGGGGGGTTGTTACAGATTCCAGAAATTTCTTCATATATCTACATCAACTTTCCAAAAATTTCACGTAAAAAATACACTATTTAAAATGTGTTTCTCATACTTTCGATAACTTTGAAGTATATGTACTTTGTAGTGTTCGCTTTGAAATGAAGCATACTATTTGAAGTTTATACTTTCAATAGCTTTGGTGTTTGTAGTTTGTAGTGTGCACTACACATCAAAATGTGCGAAGTGTGCACTTCAATGTAGTGTAGTACTACATTGTAGTAAAGAGTACAGAGCGGACCCATCACTAACTCCCACCCACGCTCAGCCACCCCCACCAAACTCGCATATTTTCGATGTGACACCAAGGGCTATCCACCACCATAACCACCGGTGGCTGGTTGTGGCTGGTTGTGGAGAAAGCTTGGCGGGTAGGGAAACATTTTTTTCTTTTTAAATATTGATTATTTAAATTTTGCCTCTTTTTTATAAATAAATATTTACGTACAACTTATGGTTCAATGTACTGGTTGCAAGTGCCTGATAAATCATGCTTAAAGTGGATCTGAATAAATTTTCTGTATTCTGAAACAAAATCCAATATTTGGCTTTAACCAGTTTAATGTTACGAGTCGGCGCTCTGAAATACTAATCACCTAATCAATTGATCATGCTGGAAGCGTTGCAGATTATTAAAATTAAAAATACCTGACGTTACACACGTCAAAAGTACTTGTTTTGTAATTGTAATTGTTTCTGTGGGTTTAGCAACCGTTGAAGAACATTCGGTTCATCTAAAATATTATTAAAGATGTTATTGAAAATAGCCAATACAATACATTTTAATTAATGTCCGTCATTCTACAGCATTTTAAATTCTTAAACAGTGTAAAAAGTTATACTTCTTTAGATGATTGTTTCTATCCGGAGATAAGCTCCGGGAGCAAATGAAGATGCACTAGTAAAGAACGCGCGCGACAGGAGTTCCGCCCCCCAGTCTGAGGGTGGAGTCCCTTCTGCATGATGGAGGCTCGATATGACGTAATATTATGTTATATACCAGCTCGTATATACAACTTCTCTGATGTAATTGCACAAGCTGTGTATCATCCTGATTTGCATTATTTTGAATATTTTGAGTATGTACAAATTTTTCAGAGCAGAACTGGCTTTTTGGAACAGGGGCATCATTAATCAATCAATGACTACTTTTACTTTAAAAAGACTTCTATACCTACTTTCCCATAAAAATATACAGTTTCGTCTCTGTGAGACATCTATAATATACATTGATTGCATTATTTTTTCAAAATATTTAATGAAGAGAATTGCGTGATAGATTATATCAGAATTAAGAGCAACTAAAAATAAAAAATATTAAAAAAAAATAAGTGATACTTTACCCATCTGAAATCTGATAAGAAAACATCAAAAATGATCTCACGCTCTGTATGAATGCGAGATATTTACGAAAACTATTAAATTTTACGAAAACATATTAAATCACAACGATGATCTTCTGTGTGTAGTTTTCTGGGATATTCAGCCGTGTATATCTGACCTCTACGAACGAACGAAACACCCTTAAAAATTTATATATAATGTTCCCGTATTCCGTGTTCCGTGTATTCCGTGTTCACATCTCTATTTTTTAAATTTTTTTTTTAAAATTTAAAAAATGTTAAAAAAATTAAATTTCTGATACGTAATGGTTATCCATTCTTCTGACAAGAGTAATATCCGAAATGGAGCATTTTTTGTGATTGATTTAATATAACTTATAATATTATAAATCTTTGTCCTGAAATTTCAACTTAATAATAATAGAATAATGGTGATTACATTGAAAATATATGGTTTAGTAAAATGGATTAGAAAATCCTTGCGATATCTAGCTTGTGTTACTCGAAGGTTATTATATTTTATTTTTATTTATTTATTTATTAATGCCCTACCGGGCTTTTACAAACAAATAGGTAAAGTGTACATTTAAATAATGGAAAGTTTAAAGAAAAAAAAATATAAAAATAATAACGACATAGATTGGAAATCAAAAACTTAAATTACTAACTAACTAACTAACTAACTACTAACCAACCATCATGCCGTTTCCCCGCAGGGGTAGGCAGAGAGGATTGAACGCCGCACTCTTCTATCCTGGCACAACACTTTTGCTTCGGCCACATTCATACATCTTCTCATACAAGTTCTACGGTTGTTGCGGCTTTTAACAGGGCCATCCTCAAACACTTGTTGTATCTGATCGTGCCAGGTCTTTCGCGGACGCCCTCTATTTCTGTTGCCTTCAACACTCGCCTCATATATTTTCTTAACCATCCTTTCCTCGTTCATACGTTCCACATAACCAAACCATCTCAGCACTCCTTTCTTTATTCTACCTACCACACTACAGCCAGCATTGCATTCACGTCTAATTTGTTCATTCTTTACTCTATCGACCAAAGATTTTCTACACAAGCGTCTTAGTGACCGCATTTCTACCGCATTCAGGCTACTTTCATTCCTCTTTTGCCAATTCCAGGCTTCACTTCCATACATTAGGGTTGGCACTAGAACGCCATTATGTACCGCTAGTCTTGCTTCCTTTGAAAGATTCTTATTGGCCATAATTGCATTTAGAGCACCATTAACTTTGTTTCCCGCAGTCACTCTCCTTTCGATATCATTCTCAGCCTTGCCGTCTCTACTATACATACTTCCCAAATACACAAACTCGTTCACTTGTTCTAAGCATTCATTGTTTATAATTACATCACACTTAGTCACTCTTTCGTCTCTCTCGAATACCATCACTTTCGATTTGCTGAAATTCATCATAAGACTTAAAATACACATAAAAATATATAAAGATAGATATAATATAAAGTAAAAAGCAAGTTTGTAACAAAGCAGAAGCATAAGAAAAACATAATAATATTAGTAGTAGTAAATAAAAAGTAATAATATAGGGTGAAAAGCAATAGCACAAGCTTAGAAAGTCATAATATAATAAAAATTTTACTCAAATTATAAATCAATTATTTAAGTCCAATTTGACAAATACTAGTAATCTTTCAATACACATTTTAAAATATGTTTTAATGTTATAAAGTTGTTGGCAAAGACGTCAAGTTGCTTTTATATGTTTGCTAGTCTAAGAAGCCTTTGCAGTGAGGAATTAACGACGTAGTTAAAAACCTGCATGACTTCTAGTTACGCGAGGCGGAGTTATGTTGTATAAGTGGCAATATACTCATATCCTGCCTACCACTATAGAAATCGGCATTTTGGTAAACCGTAAAGGACACCCTCTACGCAATTCTAAATTAATGTTCTCACGTTACTTTTTTGGAATCACACTTACCAATGCGTTAACAGTCAACTTAATTGTATTTTTACCAAGGTTTTAAAAGGTTACGTTCTTTTGGTCACCCTGTAGATTGGCAATAAAATATGTTATAAGAGGTAACAAAAGGCCCCGGATTGCAGTCATGGCGCTTTTAAGGTTTCAGTTAGCCTTCAGCATCACGGTCACCCTTGGTCAGGTAACATGTTTTTATTTTAAACAATAAATTTGTTCATCAACCGCTTGAAAGATCTCGCCTTTCCATAATTACGGATGTTTTCAATGATACAGTCAGAATCATTTTTGGACGCTTGGAATTATTATTTTTTAATTAACAAATACGGCCGAAAAGCCTTTAAAAGTACACATTACAAGTAAATGATATATTCACAGAAAAAATAAGGTAAAGAGAAAGTAAACGTTGGTTTACAGAATATATATAAAAGAATAAAGCAGTTCAAAAGTGTACAATATACAAAAAAAATACAATAAGTACCCAACAAGTTTTGTGTATAGTGTACAGTATACAGAAAAATACAATAATTACACAAAAAGTTTTGTGTATAGTGTACAGTACACATAAAAATACAATAAGTACACAAAAAGTTTGTTATAATGTACAGTACACAGAAAAATACAATAATTACACAAAAAGTTTGGTGTATAGTGTACACAGTACACAGAAAAATACAATAAGTACACAAAAAGTTTTGAAAAAATCAACAGTGCATCCCAAGAATTACCAAATTGCAGAAACTGAGAAACTAAATGTAGAAAAAAGAAACTACACCTAGGAAATAATATGTAAGCGGAAAAAGTCCTCGGCGACAGTTAAAACGCTTAGTGATTCAGTTAGAGAAATAGTGTGAATACAGTGAATTGAAACGCGTATGCATACTGATCTCGATAAACAAATTATAAAGTTATTACTATTTTAACCAAATTAAGACAGCTGCAACGGTTCGGTCATGTGCAACCTCTGAAATGACTGAAGGAAGACGAAGAATCGATGGACCCCAAATGAGGAATTCTATTCTTGGTCAGCATTTGGTGGGAAACAGCTGAGTGCAGAGGAAGATAACGCCATGTATTCACTAGGGGACTAATCGCGAAACATTCCGCGCGGCATGTCGCATCAACATCTACGCTCATGTTTCGGGGATAATGACGCGGTCATTTGACGTGTACACACCGGGACTCACATATCACTTGTCGCGGAAATATCGCCCGATGAGGTTATGATGACAGCTGCGTATGTCGAATCGTATGCGTGTATCGAATGTCTGACGGATCTTTTGCTATGCTCTCCCACGCGTCGTTTTTCTTTATTTTATTTTTATATTCACGGTTTGAAGTGTCCCACAGCATTATATGGCTTTGGTAGAGCTCGATGAGTTAGAGAAAAATTTCGTTTTCTCTCACTAATGTCACGTTGATGGATACAGCGCATGCGTATTCACTAGTAAACAAACCACGTGGTACTAACGCGCGGCGCAATGTCGCGGTGAGCTCGCTCGGGTACCGTGCGCATGGCAACGTTGCCACGGCACGTAGAAATGCTGCGCTATGTTGTGAATACATGGCTTAAAGATAGCAGGAGGTCGGGACACACACTGAGACGTGCGAAGGCTGTATGATTGTTTTTCGACTGATGGCGCACTGATGCAAATCTGTAAACCATTGTTTAACGCTATATTTTGAACGATGCCTGCCAAAATTTCATGCATATTTGTTGAGTAGTTTTGTATTCTGTTTAAAGTGGACAAGTTTGTGTTTGATTGCAATCATGAAAAAGAGCAATGTCGCTCAGAGATCCGATTCCTTTCTTTTGGAAGGAAAGACATGCGAGGAAATCAAAGGAGAGTTGCACAAGGACCATACACCTTGGTTGACTTCCATCAGATATTGGTTTAATGAATTCAAGCGTCGCCCTATATCCGTTATCATGTTTTTAAGAGGCGTCCAGGCCGTCCAATATTTGCGCACTATCGAGAGTATATCAAAAGAAGTTTCCATATTGTAAACTAGCTGTAACCCGTCAAAATAACGGTACTTTTACATGCCGGTTCCTGAAGAATATGTATTTATGAACTAATTTATGGCCGCCACCCATGAAATAGTAATAACGACTTTTATCAAAATAGTTAGTAACATTTTTTTACTCCCTTTATATTAACTCGTGGCTTGCTTGCCGTCAACAAAAACTTTGGATCGATTTTTGACCCTTTTCCCGTGATCCAATCGAGCTGAAACTTGGCAAGTAGACTCGTGGCGACGATCAAGAAGATCTATCAAATATTCGTTAAAAAAAATTAATAATTATAGTATAATTTCGTCTTTTTAGAAATTTTATTGGTTTTTTCAAATTGGAATCATTAGAAAATTTGATTACGGCGTCCCGATAACGTCGCGCAACATTTTCTAAATTTGAATTACTCCGTCGGTATGCATAATAGGTACTTCGGTACGTATGTCGAAAATCTAAATTGACTGATAAATGTTTTTAGAATTTAATTTTTAAAGCATGAAGTGTCTTATCAAATCATCTGACATTTTAGAAATATATTAAATTACTGTAAGTTTAGTGTTATGTTATATGTTTTAATTCGTCTTTAATTATTGTTATATTTTACAAAGAAAGGGAGTATAATAAAAACTTGGTTTTTATGGGTTATTTTTTTATATATCCTGTTTTATGATCGCCGCGCGCGGGCCGCGCAATGATTTTGATTGGTCAGGTCTGGCACCCGATGTGTTCTGCGCCGACCGCTAGCCAGGATTCAAATTTTTAAAAATCCACCCAGTGACAGTTGAAAAGCGTGTCGGTGTCCTTTTCTGTGAGAACCGACATTCTTCTTCGTGTGGCCTACAAATCCGACGAAGAATCAGTTCAACTTAGCCTTCCGGAAGAGACAGACCAACTCTTCTGGATTCGACGAAGCCAGGAGAATTGCGGATTGAATCGGCACTCGACGTACCAGGAAAACTGCAAGTACAATTTGTGCACTGTGTTATAGTTAGCTTTCGCCCAGTGTATCTCGGGTGTCAGAGTATTATCAATCGTCATCGGCGGAGATTGGGAACGAAACTATTTCTTTTCTAATCCCCGACCCGCGTGCGATGGTAGCGATCCGTCATTTCCCCTGCCGGCAGTTAAGAAAGGTACTATTACCCTGGCAATTATGATGGGCGAAACATGACATGATTCACGTCTTTGCTAAGACCTAGTATATATTTGGCGGTCCACGGAGAGGCGGCCATAGCAACGTGCGTTGAGCGGCCGGTTCGGGTTCGCTGGCCCAGGGTTCAAGCTCCATCTCCGGCCGTTTAATTTCGTTTTTAAGCCGTGAATTCGAACAAAATAACGGACGTTACGGGTCAGATAGACAGACGGACGGACAGCGAACTTAAAATGCTAAAAATTAGGCAAGAGAAAGCTATGCGCGTGATGGGTGTCGCGTTTGTTTGCAGCGGATTAAAAATGGAATCGCACGACAACATCAGAGCAATGTTGGACATGTTTAAGCGCAATACGCTGCACAAAAATAGTTTTTGCAGCATTTTGTGACTGTTGTCGAAACGTGGGTCCATCACTAAACACTAGAAAAGGAAAAAACAGTCGAATAGTGCTCTTTCACCACGATAACGCACCTAGCCCAGTCAAAAACTGATGAAATAACACTACGAATTTCTGACTCATCCACCGTATTCTCCAGATTTGGTCTCATGCGATTTTTTTGTTGTTTTAAAACAAGCAAAAGTGTTGAATGATATTAACTGAAAAATACTGTTTTAATTCATTGCATATTTTTTTTTATAAAGTTTTGGAAAGGCAATCTTTTAATATCAATAACGGATTTAAACTAAAATTAAAACAGGAATATTAATTTCATAGTAGTAATTTAATACTCTTGCATAAATACACTAAAGGATGAATTTAAGACATATTATAAAAAGTAGAAATTTATTATATGGTAAGATAAATAATTAAAACATTATAAACATTCAAATACCATCTATTACATTCCCAATCCCATCTATTCTAACCCCACTCCTTAACTCCACAATTGTCTGTAACTGTAAGAGCAAAATGATTTTATATTGACATTAATAATTATATGTTATAATTTTAGTTGAAATTCGTCACTGATAATAAACACAAAATTCTCGATAACGCTATAATATAAAAAAACATGATTTATTAATTAATATCATTTAACAACTGTAATAATGAATTTCCACGAAATTACACAAAAAAATTTCCAACAGTTATGGAAAAAATAATAAGAAAACGATAAAGCCAATTTTGTTGAGTTCGATAAATCATTTTTTTTGGAAGGCTTAAAAAAGATTGAAAATCGCTGGACCAAGGCGCCACACTGCGCGGATCTTCCGTTGCGTAAAATCGGCAAAGCAAATGGGTCGACCGATCGACGCGGCGGAATAGGTACTTAAGGTTGGTTTGACTTTGAAACTAAAAAACATTAAGAATACGCGAGGAACATTCTGGAATTCTACTAATCAAAGATTTTTTTAGGGCTTGAATTATCCAAGGAATCTGTTTTCCAAAAGTGCTAATAGAAGACTCCATTCCCAAGGTATACACAATATTTCATATCTTTAATGTTAAAATACGAGTTAAGCTCCCTTACTCTTATTATAACAAGAAAGTCATATAGTAAGACACAAAATAGAGGGAACGTGCGCGTTACGTTTTTATGAGAAATGTCAAAACACCTGTCAAACGTCAAAATTAACCAAATGACAATGTTATACAATATTGCTTGCCCAACGTAACTTGGCATGCGGCGAATTTTGAACTAAAACCGGCCCCGCCAGTACCCGGCGGTAACCCCTCGCCCTGTCATTTAGTTCATTTAGTTCAATTTTGTATTTGGTCGGGAGCTGTGACAACTTGATTACCAATATACACTGAATTATTATGCCCAAAACATCCTAAACAGTCCGGGATGGTGCAAGAACAATTGCCAATGAAGTATTCAAGTTTTGCGAAGCCAAAAAAGCGAATAATGGACCGATATTACCGTCTGACAGTTTGACAGATAGAACGGCCGCCATTACTGCATGGTTTCTTTAGTGCTGCCCGACCAAATTTCTGTATTTAATACGACACCGGTCACCGGACATTCTGTACTTGACATTATGTATTGTGTAATAAATTAACACCTTGTAGACATGCGCGCCGCGCCGGCGCCGCTGCGTGTGACTTTACATCGGTGTTGTTGATGTAAAGTCACGATGGTTTTACAGAATATTTGAATTGCAAAAGTAAAAGTTATAAAGAATACAGTAGGTACGAAGGTTATAAGTGAAAGCGTGACGTTCGAAGGTATGACGGCGAGGGCTTCCGCTATACGAGCCGTTCACTGGGGATGTGAGATAGTCTGCTCTAGAGACTACAGTTTTTATAGTGAATGTGAACAAAGAGATTGGGTTTGTTATGACTTCGTCTTTACTCGGCAGTGCGTGTTGGATATTTTGTCTGGATCAGCAAGGTGAGTTTATCCTCTCTTAATGCCCTCTGCTATACGTCGCCTTTGTACTCGGTCATTGGTCCGGCTTACATTGTCGCCTTGTTCGTTGTGCTTAGCGCTTTTGCCTCGACCTCTGTATCGAGGGTAACGGTCTGCCGTGCTCGATGTCAGCATATGTTGTACCTCATTACACGTGTTTATGTACTCGTCTTTGGCCACCACAGGTCTAAAGCTTGAATGGCAAAGAAATCCATACCGTTACAGATTCTGGATCAAATATTAAAAGGGCTATATAAGACAGCCACTTTTTCTTAGGGCACGGGTTGCACGATCTCATAACTGGCGATGGAATCAAAAAAATACCTGAAATTGAGTGAAATTGACAACTACATGGAGCATAAAAATACCACGCGCGCCGCGTTTCTGGCAAACTACATCGAAAAACAAGTGAATGCAACAGATCTAGTAACAAGAAGATTTGAAGATATATCAGCAGCTACTTCTGACTCTGAACCTGTTGCAAGTGCATCTCCTGAACAAGCCTTGCTATCCAAACTTTCCAAGAAATATAGCAGCAACGTCACGGATTTAGACTCAGAAGACGCCGAAATTTCACAAGAATGTTGGAAGTACCTGGCCACTACGAAATCAGAAGATGTAGAAGTTGTCCAAGGTCCTTATCTACTGGAAAGAAAGAAAAAAAGCATTTCCGTGGCTCAACCCGCTCGCTAGAGCTGTGCTGGCAATTCCAGCTACCAGCATACCCAGCGAGCGTGTGTTTTCAGTTTCCGGCCTTGTTGTAAATGCCAAAAGGTCTCGGCTGAGTCCGGTGAGAGAAGAGGGGATCCACCACACACCCAGAGCCGTTCTATGAGCAATGGCTGATATATCGGCCCTACACTTTCGCCACCCATTTTCGGCAGGATATTTTTATTCGGATTCATATTGAGTAGTCGCCCTAAGGAGTTCCCAATGGGACACCCACACCCTAACAAACTCACGGAGGCATTCAAAGTTTCTTTCATTCCTAACAAGATCGGCGTTTATGACACGCCGACCAGTGTCATGTGGCCCGAATATTCCAACACGCATATCGTAAATAGCATCCATCAAGAGTTCAGAATCCCAGAGGATATGCCCCGGAGAATGGAGCACTCTAGCTCTCTGGCATAGTTGTACCTACCATGGATGAGCGGAGAGTCCAAGATCATGGAGTTTAGATCTGAACTCTCCATGGCCCGAAAGCATCTGTACCGTATAGTGGTCTAAAGCCGGAAAATAACCTCCGGAAAAACTCAAGTTTCTTTCTTTAACCCTCACCCTTGGGAAGGAGTGTGTCCATCTGCCGGCGGTGGCGGTGTCCCATCTGTCTTGCCATACTTCTAACGTTATTAGCCTAACACGCATTTCTAACGCCTGTGGTCGCTCGTTTTCCAGGATCTGAGAGTTCTACCAAAGTAGACTATTTCCAGGCCCCTCAGCAATCTGCGACAGGCGCAAGCCTCAAGGACCTCGAGATCGGCAGAGAGCTCGCCCGCCAGGATTAGGAGTGCTTGAATGGAGACAGTCCGGTAGGCACCCATCAGTCCAAAAAATGCTATAGTACAAAATATGAATGCAAAGTCCATAGTGTCCAAAGTAATTAGCATAAGGATAAAAACACAACATATAACTTAAGAGCCAGATTAATTAAAATAAATACAAAATTAAACCTCAGAAGACATGAAATAAGCCCCGTGAGAGTTAACAAGATCATATTCATACATAACAATTATGAATTATGCAAAGAAAACTGTGATCTTGAATCAAAGCATGGTTTTCTTTGCACCTAAAATTTGTATTCGAAAACTTTATAATAGAACATTCCTTGATTTGAATATTTTTGCTTCTGTTTTTCCACGACATCTATACATTCCTTAAAAAAACATATCCCCTAAAAAAATGCGCCACGCCGCGGCGCGCCGCCGCCGCCGACCGTTTCAGGCCGGCACGCCGCCGCTGCCAATTTCAGGCTCGGCGCGCATGTCTAACACCTTGACAGGGACGCCTTCCCTCGCACGCCAAGTTATAGTGGTACGTCTATAGCAATTGGGACATGATTTTTACGTTATATTGCGATTTTCAGAATAGTTGGGTAAAATTATGAATGTGACAATACCGCTACGATGTAACCATTTCTGATTTAAAATATTTTAAATTTAAATTTGAGGGTGCAACAAATTTCCAAATATTATACTATAATAAGCATATTCATAAAGTAAAGGCCTTTTGGTCATTAAAAAAAATAAACTTGTGAGACAAGCTTAAAAACCTTTTTTATTGAACAATGGTTTTGTCAATTAATGTATATTATAGATATCTCACAGAGACGAAACTGAATTTGTTATGGGAAAGTAGGTATAGAAGTCATTTGGGTGTACATAGGACTTATGACCTATCTTTTATGGTTGGCTTAAGTGATCACTTTACACAATTGTAACATTCGCCATTTCCACCCATGATAGAATATACCATGCTTATTCATTTTTTGGAAGTTGTAAGCATGGTATATTCTATCATGGGTGGAAATGGCGAATGTTACAATTGTGTAAAGTGATCACTTAAGCCAACCATAAAAGATAGGTCATAAGTCCTATGTACACCCAAATGACTTCTATACCTACTTTCCCATAACAAATTCAGTTTCGTCTCTGTGAGATATCTATAATATACATTAATTGATTAATAATGTCTCTGTGACATAAATCCAGCACTGTCCTGAAAGATTTGAACAAACTCAAAATATTCTGAATGGTTTTGTGTTCTTTATATGTCCTATATAGGTCCTTTCCTATTAAATTTCCGTTTTCTAATACTGGTTAGTTTGAAGTTCGATAGTTTCCATGCGACTTGAAATTCCACATATTAAATGAAGGTCATATTCCTGTTTCAAAATTATGTTTTCTCACCGTTTGTTTTTTCCTTGATATTTCTGTGACTGTGACCACGGAAGAAATGAAACTTTACGTTTTTTTCTGACATCAGTTCCGTGGTACTAGACTAAATCCAAGTTCATGGTCCCATCGCATATATAATAAAAATTAGTATTACACTACATTTTTGAATATGTTAATAACAGAATGAAAGATAATTTATGTTTAAAAGATAAGTATTAAATAAGATATTACATTTTAAAGTTTTGAAAAATGTACCGTATATATTTCATAGAAAATATCTGAGGAAAAATGTGTATATTATATTATATTTATAGACGAAAGAAATATGATCTTCAAGTTTGTGTTTACTGGGGTATTATATAGACTCAATCATCAAGACTGCGATAAAGTACACGTGAGAGGCGCGTACAATTTCCAAAAGGGTCAACGAGCACAAACGGGCGTGCAAACTCGGTCATACAGAAAAATCAGCACTGGCTGAGCATTTTCTGGATACCGGCCATCATTTTGCATTCGAACCGAAACTCCTTGGAAATCCTAAGAGTCACCATACGCGTTTTACCTTACTTATCAAGGAAGCACTAGAAATCTACAAGCACCCGATAAATATTAATAGAGATGATGGTCTCAAATTAAAAACATCTTGGTACAGTTGCCGGCAAACCTCATGAAATTCTTTGGCTAAGTGGGGGAATGCGCAGAAGACGAAATTTGGGTCTCGTTGGTAGAAAGGTAGATGCGCAAACGTCCCCCCACTACGCCGCAGAATTTCAAGATGTTTGCCGGCTACTGTATCCGGCGCTTCAAAGTCATTCTCGTCGCAGACTCCGCAGAGATAGTGATCACACAACAGATGAATCATACACACAATACAATACAACACATCATGACTTCGGCACGGTATTGCAAGCCGATACTTGACCACAACACTAACACTCACAACAACACATCAGCCCTGATGATGGACCCTGCAATGGGATCCGAAAGGTCGTAATAACACGGCACCCAGTAAACACAAACTTGAAGATTCTGAGTGGCCGTGAAAACCTAAGAACATTCTTAAGAAATATGATGAATAGATTTTTCTTTTTATACCCTTTTCTATGGTTCTTAAAGAAATGACTGACATTCAAAATGTATGGAAAAGTTTTCGAAACTTTAAAGTGTAATATCTTATTTAATACTTATTATTTAAGCGTTAATTAACTTTGATTTTGTAATCAGGACATTCAGTTATATAGTGAAATACTCATTTTAATTGTATACTCGCATCGAGGTTTGCCTTAGAGTCCGCACATACATGAGGGAATTCTGAATCATTTGTAATGAAAAGTGGATCCTGGATGATAATCGGAAATATTCGTCGCAATGTGATACATCAGCCCCGATGATGGACCCTGCAATGGGATCCGAAACTTTGGCCAGAGAGGTCACGTATACACGGCAGAATATCCCAGAAAACTATACACAGAAGATTCTGAATGGCCGTGAAAACCTAAGGACATTTTTATTCGTCGCAATGGTTGGACCCAGGAAAAGCAGCAAATTGAGTCAAAAGAAACTGCTTGTCAATTAAAAACGACGATGGGCAAGCTCGCTATCAAACAACGGAGACTTGTCAATTGCCCTAGTCCACTACTTTCCTGACAACCTTCGTCCACCCTAAAGTGCAACAAATTGTTTTATAGACAGCAGGGAGCGATTTCAGGATGGTTTTCTTCTTCTTCTCAATGCTTCAATTTCACAAGGAAACACTTGTAAATGTTTGAACTATTTATTGAGAACAGTACAGTGACAGACACGTGTGAGATGTAATACGACTAAAATTAGATTGACCTTGCTGAAACATCTGATATGCCCTTATAGAGATTATGAGAGTGAACTTTGATACCGATACAAAGTGTGGCGTTTCACGAACAGCCCTTATACAGATTATGAGAGTCAACCTTGATACAGCCCTTATACAGATTATGAGAGTCAACCTTGATACACGATGACGTCACGTACAGCCCTTATACAGATTATGAGTCAACCTTGATACTGATACAAAGTGTGGCGTTTCGTCACGTACAGCCCTTATACAGATTATGAGTCAACCTTGATACATGATGACGTCACGTACAGCCCTTATACAGATTATGAGAGTCAACCTTGATACAGCCCTTATACAGATTATGAGAGTCAACCTTGATACACGATGACGTCACGTACAGCCCTTATACAGATTATGAGTCAACCTTGATACTGATACAAAGTGTGGCGTTTCGTCACGTACAGCCCTTATACAGATTATGAGTCAACCTTGATACTGATACAAAGTGTGGCGTTTCGTCACGTATTGCCTGCCCAACATAACTTGGCGTGCGGCAGGATTGGAACTAAAACCCGCCCCGCCCGCACCCGGCGGCAACCCCTCGCCCTGTCATTCAGTACAATTTTGTATGTGCTCGGGAGCTGTGACATCTTGATTACCAATATACACTGAATTATTATATTCAAAACAGTCCGGGGTGGTGCAAGAACAATTGCCAATGAAGTATTAAAGTTTTGCGAAGCTGAAAAAGCAAATAATGGACCGATATTACCGTCTGATAGTTTGACAGATAGAGCGGTTACCCGACCAAATTTATATTGACACTGGTCACCGGACATTCAGTACATTATGTATTGTGTAATAAATTTACAACCTGGCAACTTCTGTTTCGCGACAGGGGCGACCTCCCTCGCATGCCTAGTTATCGTGGTGGCCACGCCAGTACAGATAAGTTCTTCGGGTGCGGGGCGCGAGTAGGTACCTTGCACCCCCAGAGATGATAACACCCTTATCAAATGCTGGAACATAACGGATCGTCTTAAAATCAGGATCTTTAACTTGAAAATCTCCGTCACCCATCTGACTTGCCAGATCTTTCGATTTTCAAGTTTTTTGCAATTTGGATAACTATTCACACTAAAAATTTAAACTAAGATGAAGCGGCGAAAAACGCTTTTAAAGAATTCATCGACTCTCGTCTCCGCGATTCCTATAACAAAGGCATCAATGAACTTCCATTAAAATACCAAAAGTACATTGACAACAATGGCCAATATTTAGATTAATTTAATATATAATTTTAATAAAAATGAATTTAGAAATTTCGTAGATGAGGACCTGATATGATGGCACTACAAGACTACTTAAAATTTGTGCCTTAATTTGTTAAATTATCATAAATAAATTCAACAAACAGTGGTTTTAACCGGTCGGGTGCCGGAGGGCAGATCTGCGCTTCCTAGACACGTATGCGATTTCGGCCGATTTTACCTGCGTTTGTGAGGTTTTAAAGATTATCATTGGTTGTATCTTAAGTTTTTGAATGAATAAACGAGTTCTAATTGTCAAGTAATCTCATTTGCCGCGCAAACCGGACAAAAAATCATTCCAAACGTCGTCTTCGAACCGCGCATTAATTGTGTTATTAATCTGTTAAAAAAGTGTTAAAATTAAGTATTCTTATATTCTTTGATATATTTGGAGCGAAAATATTGAAATACAATATCTTTAGTGTTATTGCTTCCATGGTTTTATTCGATAAACATGTGCGTACATTTCTGACATTAAATTTCTTACTTATTTTCATAATTAATGAAAAAGTAATTATAGAAATATAAGCCATTATTGAAGTCTGTATATTGAGAAACCAGAAACTGCAACTTTTAAGCGATTATTGTTGATTTTTACATGAATATAACCTTCACAAAAAAGTGTCTAAAAAATAGCAATCGTGCGCAAAATTGCGCGGCAGACAGGGTACATTCCACGTTACGTACGGCCGGCATCCGACCGGTTAAGAAAAGTGTTTTAATTAGTAAAAAGTATAGTATCAGATGAGTTTCTTTTTTGACAGATCGCATCATCCAAAGGTATGGACGCTGCCGAAGGGCAGTTCCCTCATCAGGTGTACTTGACGGTAGAGGGGAAATTTATATGCGGGGGTTCCCTCATCAACCCTCAGTGGGTGCTAACTGCAGGTCATTGTATGTACGTGTGGATCTATTAAACTTCTATACTTATATACAGGGTTATTTGTAAAACATTAATAACCTCGCAGGACTATATTCCTGCCTTGATTATTAGTCGAAAATGTTCAAGCTATTATTACTTTATATCAATAGTTAAGGAGATATGCGACATCAAAGTTTTCATTTTTTTTCAATATTTCTGACTTATTTTTTGTACAACGTTGGACTATCATTACAGTAACTTATATCGAATATGAAAAATTCATTCCCTTTAACACTTGTCAAATAAAAAAATAAAAACCTTCGCATTCCAATTGGAAAACATTTCAATTTGAATTTTTACAGGGTTTTTATCATTTTATTTAACTTGTATTGAAACAAATAAATTTTTCGTAATCGATATGAGTTACTGTAATGATAGTCCAACGTTTTACAAAAAATAAGTCAGAAATACTGAAAAAAAAATGCGAACTTTGATGTCGCATATCTCCATAGCTATTGATATTAGGTCATAATAGCTTGAACATTTTCGACTCATAATCAAGGCAGGAATATAGTCCTGCGAGGTTATTAATGTTTTACAAATAACCCTGTATATTGATTTTTTACTTTTTTTCATTTCATAATTCATTGGCGCACTTTAAATCAATTTCAACTGTGAATTTCTTTGTAGACAATTACATTTTTAATAACATATTTGCCTGAATTATCAAATTTAGATGTGTTTAATATGCAAGTGAGATTATTACACATATTTACACTTGGAATTATGACTAACTCAACTTTCACTAACATTCCACTTGATACTCTATAGATACATAATAACTACCTTATGAAAATAAATACTACTGACGAACTCGAAAAAATATTATAATTGTGTGCTATAACGCCACTCTGGGACAGGCGTAGCCTAGTAGAGTGGCATAATCCACAAATTAAACAAAACAAAAAAATGTGTAAATTATCTTATGTTTTATCTTATGTTTTATTGTTAAATTAGTATTAAGTATCTTATTTGTAAACAAGGATTTTTAAATAATTAATAAAAAAAAAAAAAAAAAATTTAATAATCCTAGATATCCAGTGTCCAGTGAATCAGTGAGTTAGGTGTAAGCTATAAAACAGTATATCAACATGAATATTGCATAATATATTGTCTTCAATCAAATTTTATAAATATAATGCTAAAAACAAGAATTTATTTTGAATGTTAGTTAACGTTAGTTATGATAGTTAACTTAGTAAAAACCACTAACAGATTTAGGGTCTACCGGTTTCGGGACGTACCCGTCTCTTCGTCAGGACCAACACTACACTACTATATTCACAACACTATACACCCCAACCACAGTATTGTTAAATTTTCACCAATATTGATCACATGCGTGTTAATCTTGTCAGAGACAAACATGCACTAACATGCATGTCTCTGACAAGATTGTTCTGTTATAATGTCTATCCACAAAGTTAATGCTTTAAATATTAATAATGTTAATAATTAAATTTTTTAATTATTTATAATGCTTTTTATGCCATTTCATCTACTGTACCGGGATTATAAATTTCGACGATGATTTAAAAATATAAGTTAATTTTTTTTTCGAAGTTTTCTTGTGTGACTTTGTGAAAGGTCATTTTAAATTATATAAAAAAAGATAACTTTGTTTACTTTCACTATTCACTATATTATAACAATTAGAATGTTTTCAATGCTAATGAAACATCTTTAATAATGTCAATTATACTAAACAAAAGACAAAATAAAGGACGGCGTGAGAGGTGTGGTGCGGTGTGTGGTGGAGTATGTGGGCGTGGTCACTAAGCGCAAGAAAAGTAAACAAAGTTATCATTTTTAAATATAATTTATTATAATTTAAATGTAATGTTAGGGATGAAAATGTTCTGCTTGTCGAAAGCATTGTATTTTTTCTTTGTTTCCTGTAACCAATTGCCACATTGGTAATATTCTATGCCATTTTACATGATTATGTATAACTAATATAAAAAGTATAGTATAGTAGTATCAGGGGCGTGCAGTGGGAACAAAAAGTATGACTTTTTCCTTAGCATATATTTTGAAAAGAAACCGAAATAAGAGAAAATATCTCGTAATATTCCTATAACAATAATTAACATTTATTCAGATTTTAATATTTCATGATATTTTGCCACGTAAATATTTAATTTCGATGTTTTTTCCCCAAATATACGGTTAAGTAAAAGTCATGCTTGTTGTTCCCACTGCACATCCCTGAGTAGTATAGTTTAGTGGTAGAGTAAGAAATAAATAGTTACATCGAATTATGATTATATATTATTTGATTATTATTGAAAATATAATATTGTTTTTATACCTTATTTAGCGAATAATCCATTAATTAATGTAATCTCCATTAGAAGGTTTCCCAGCCTTTTATGGTTTTCGTGTTTAGTTTGTAGAACTCCACGTTTATTTTTTATGAAATTTAAAATAATTTTAATTTTAATAAATATTATTATTTAGTTCTGCAGGTTAAGTGTTATTTTAAATGTGAGAGCTGTTTCGGTTTGTAAGGCCTTTTTAGCAAACAGTGGATGTACCACATAAAATCGAATTATTTATAAGGTTTATGTTACCCCTTCCCCTATGGATAATATAATTTTCGGTGAAGCCCTATATAAAGATTCATTTTTTCTAGGCACTTATCATTAAAGATTCCATGGTTTATGAAATTTTATATTGCATTTAGTTATTAAAATTTCTCGTTTTCTGTATGTAATTAACTGAATTACTTTTAAAGTGTCTCTATTTAGTTGTTATTTTATTTACACTCATAATATTATTATATTATTTTAATTTATGGCCTTGATTTTGGGTTTCTCAAACATATTAAAAAGTGGAGAGAAGTTGATTTTTTGTTGAATATTTAAAAGGGTTACATTTGGAACATTTGTGCGTTTATTGATTTTAAGTTGTTAAAGTAAATTCATTTTAAAACATTTAGTTTCTATATGTAAAAGTGTTACCGAGCGGGACATGGTTTAAATTTTGTTTATATAATTAATAAAAATTAACTTTGTTTTCACCACTTTTGTGTTGAAAAATATCAACATGTTTCAGAGCCCACGGCCCCTTCGACAGGATACAATTGTATACTAACAAATTAAATAAAAAAATCGAAGTATGGACAAACAAAATATAAAAATATATATATGGAAAATGAATAATAATGATGTACCTACTTAACATGAAAATTAATTTGTAAAAAATAAATTTTATTTATTAAAATTTAATTATATATATTTTATATTCAAAATCCTCACCACGAAAAAGACTACGCCATCCTCACCTAATTATTAATTCCTTTACATTTTTAATTTATGGAAGAGTTATTTTACCTCCGTCCTGACAAAGTTACAGTGGTTTCGAAACAGTCAAAGTTAAATATAATCAATGTGGTTTAAACATTAAAGTCAGTTTTTTTAGTTTTATGTATTATTTTCATGGACAGTATTGGACCGTTGGAGGTACATCTCGGAGAAATAGACTTGAGGAAGCCCAGCTTGACTATAGCGGCTCACAGGATTTTTAGACATCCCCATTACCGTTACATGTTGAACAATAATGTTGCCTTGATCGATCTGGGAAGTGCAGTGCAATTATCAGGCAAGTACAAACTACAGTACCGAATTAAATAGGTTACGAGACTAAAATATATATTAATTACCCTAACCAATGTCGTACGTTTCTGCATTTGGATGATGATTTTGATTTGTATACAATAATTTTGCCGCGGTTCCCATTGGGTTGTGTGGCACAGCGGATGAACGTCTGACTGCGGATCAGAAGGTGCCGCGTTCGAATCCTGGCAGGATCGAATTTTTTTTTACGGTCGAGAATATTTTTTTTGTTGAAATTTTAATAACAAATAATTTTTTTATGTTACAAACCAAATTAAACAAAGATTAATTTTTTATAATGTTGTATAAAAGTAATCAACACTGCGAGAAGAGAAGAGAGTAGGTGCCTACCCATCGAACTATGGTTTATTCCGCTCTGACTTATTAATCGGTTAGAAATTTTGAATAAATACTTTGTCTTAATTATATCTAAACTACCCGTAATTAAAAGTAGAAATTTACCAGATACAATTGACCGCGAAGCGGCCACAATAGCCGCCCGCAGGGCCTAGCAGTAAGCAATCGGCGAAGCCAATTGCTTTCCTGCTAGTTTTTTTTATAATTGCGTGACAGATTGTTCCGTTTACCGAGCAGGTTATGGTGTATGGAAGCCATCTTTTGTCTTTTTTTAATGGTTCACAAACGATGTAAAACACATAACATGATTTAGGTAATACAATAAGTTTAAATGCTTTTCATCACTTACATGTGAACACAGCAAATAAAGAGATAAAAAGTAGGTAAAGGCTAAATAAAGCATACACAAGAAATAACAGAAAAAAGTGATTTTATAGAGTGAGCTTGAACAAAGAGACTATATAGCTAATTTCCCTTTTGGAAACTGTCATGAAATATGTCAATGAGGACTTTATGATTATTTTCTATTTTGTTGTATGACTTCAACATTCTAGATATAGTTAAAGTGGGCCATATTGTTATTGAAAATTAATAGAGAAAATGTATTATATGTCCTAAGTCGGTGACTAGGAACATTAAAGGTTATATTTTCGACACAAAATTCTGAATCAATATTACCACGAATTATATAATATAGGTATATCAGGTCAGCAATTTTAACTTACAATTTGTCTACATGAATATTACCATGAATTATATTTTATAGGTGTACATCAGGTCAGCAATTTTAACTTACAATTTGTCTACATGAATATTACCATGAATTATATTTTATAGGTGTACATCAGGTCAGCAATTTTAACTTACAATTTGTCTACATGAATATTACCATGAATTATATTTTATAGGTGTATATCAGGTCAGCAATTTTAAATTACAATTTGTCTATATGAAAATATTCTAAGCGCTTTTTGAATGAATGATTGAATGAATTTAATGAAAATATTCTAAGCAATTTTAACATCCAATATGTCAACATGAAAATATTCTAAGAGCTCTTGATAAGATATTTAAGTGCTGTCCAGATTACACTAAATGTAAGCATGCGAAGAATTTTTTTCTATACAGATTCAATCATATTTTTCCAAGTTGTATAATCAGTTAACCAAATGACACAAACAAATTCCAAATTACTGCGAACAAATGAATTGTATTCACATATTATGCTTTTAATGCTGCCATTAAATACGTCGACACCATTGCTCAGTTTTTTAAACGTTGCACACTACGCGTTTTGGTGTGCCCATTCATTACATCCGTTATGCATTTTGCGAAATGGTGTAATGCGCGATTTTGTTTATAAAAATATTTATTTGGTACGAATAGGCCACAATTCTCTAGTAAGTTCGGAGAGTCAATCAAGTTACTAAAAGTTTTATCCCCAATATCGGTAAAACCTCGATATAACGGACTAATTGGGGGGCCGGGGTGTCCGTTGAAGCCGAAAGTCCGTTATATAAAAATAGGCTTAAAATAAATCAAAAAATTTTTTTTTGAAAATATGTACAAACTGTATTTACATATAAATAAAAAATACATTGCTGTTTGATATCTTTCGGTTGCCCTGCTTTAAAAAAGGAATCAATTTTTGTTTGCACTTTTGAAGTTTGCTGTTTTTTTTATAATCAACTCTCTAAAATTACGAAAGTGCGCATAATATAGTTGAACTTCGTTATCTGACGAATAATCAATAAATGTTAGATCGAACACCCATAGAAACCTACGCGTTATTATATCAGGGAATCCCCTAATACACTATCGCTCCGGCTAGGTGTAGTCTAGAGCAGGACGGCATTATGTCTCCAATTCTATGACTATGACGTGATTATCATGGCAACCCTTGAATTTAAGCATGTATAATATTAACAGGACGTTTTTAATTTTTTTACATTTGACCGGATTTTTTGTCCGTTATATCCGAAGTACGTTAAATAGAGGTCCGTTTTATCGAGGTTTTACTGTATTTCAGTAGTTCCTAGTAGGTACTGCACGAATGAAGGATATTGTCATACAAATAGACTGCCAGACTTATAGTATCAAACCTGAAATATTTTCCGTAGATCTAAACTATAGCAGGTAAAAAGGTTTGGATATTATGACACTTGAGTTCGAGGGATTTTGGCAGATAATGCAGGCACAAAAAATTACTAAGTAAAACTCAAAAATAAAAAACCCGATTATTTTATATGTTTAACGGGACAGTAATATACACTCATATTCTTAATTGCCAGACGCTTTTCTCGGGTCATTTCTTCTGCTAGACGCTTTGAAGTTCTACAAATAATTACGTCATTTACGTTACAATAACCAATCAGAATTTAATTTATTTTATTCGGGCCAAAAATTAATAATATTACATGATACCTTATATTTTATCGTTTTAATGACATATTTTTTATACCTGCCAAAATCCACCGAACGCAAATGTCATAATATCCTTATCTTCTTACCTCCTATTGTGCACATCTACAGAATAAATTTCAGGTTTAGTAAAGTCTAGCGGTCGCTGGCTCCTACTATATAATGCAAAAATTTATTTTAAATCTGCTCAATCATGTCGATGTATTTCTTTGGGTATGGGCTCCAAATTGCCGCATGTATGAAGCAGTGACGTTTTGCAAGAAAAAAAAACAGTTTTGGTTTAAGTAACATGAATAAGGTTTTACAGAACTTATTTTTGCTTTATTTTACTGCTGCGAAATTTCTACATAAAATAAACAAAATGTTACTTTATTTCAAGATAAAATATATCCAATTCGCCTGCCTTCGAGGAGCGCCGAAACCTTTGTGGGCCAAGTGGCCACCGTAAGCGGCTGGGGCAGCACCACAGAATACGGTAAGGGATGAAATACAAGTCATTTGAGACAATCATTAACAAATTTAATATTATTCCTTGTATTGAATATTTGTACGTTTGAGGATATTATTTGTGAAGTGCGGGTTCACAAAGCATGGCTGAGCTCTCAGAAGAACTACACAGTGTCTGACGACCATTATTTTATTTTATTTATTTATTATTAATCGACGCCCTGGTGGGCTTTTACAATACATGAAAATTAATAAGATTTTTATAAACCTAATATAAAACACTAAATAATAATAATAAAAATATATATATATATATATATATATATCATCGACAAAACACCCCTTGTATGCAAAAAAACATGTCTTCTTTTTCCGTAATTTTTTTTTAAACAATTTTTTTAAAATTTTGGTATATGTTGAGCATAATATTGATCATTATTGTTTTATCTTTCAAATTAAATCTAAAGTAATCAAAAATAATACAAGGCAGTAAAAAAGTTTTAACAATGTAAGCAAAATAAAGAAGTACAGCAATGAAAATACCAAATATTAGGTCCTTACATATGAAATTGATGTTTAGTATGGGAGGAACATAAAGCCGATTTTTTTTTATTATAATATATTTATTTAATCAAAGTAGGTACCATTGCTATCTATGCACTTTTGCCATCTCATAGGTAGTTCATCGATCCCTTTACTAAAAAAACCATTCGGACGGGAATCAATAAAATCTTTGAAGGCGGTTTGGACTGCCCCATCGGAGTTGAATTTTTTCCTTTGCAAGAAGTTATCCAAATTTCGAAAAAAATGGTAATCTGTTGGGGCAAGGTCCGGAGAGTACGGTGGATGTCTTAGACATTCCAATTGAAGCTCCTCTAATTTGGTAGCCGTCTGTTGTGCAGTGTGTGGTCTAGCGTTATCATGAAGCAGCAGTGGCCTAGAGCGATTAACCAGCCTCGGTTGTTTAGCAGCTAGCTTTTCCATCATGGTTTGCAGTTGCTGACAATAGACATCTGCCGTAATCGTCTGGCCAGATTTAAAAAAGCTGTAGTGAACGACACCAGCACTAGTACACCAAACGCTCACAAGTAACTTTTTTGGAGTCAATTTTCGCTTGGGGCATGGTTTGGCTGGTTCGGCAGGGTTCAGCCATTGCGATGAGCGCTTCCGATTATCATACAGGATCCACTTTTCATCACAGGTAATGATTCGATTTAAAATACCTTCATTATTGTGCCAGTTGAGTAATGCAACGCAGCAGTCAACGCGCGTTTGTTGATTTGCTTCACTCAATTCGTGAGGTACCCACATTTCAAGCTTTTTCACCTTACCAATTTGCTTCAAGTGGATTAAAACAGTTTTATCACTAACACCGCAGCCTGCAGCTAACTTGGATGTGGTTTGCAATGGATCCGCTTCCACAATAGCCTTCAATTCTTCATTATCAACTTTGGTCTCCGGCCGTCCACGGGGCTTGTTCTGCAGGTCGAAATTTCCAGAACGAAAACGTTGGAACCAAAAACGCACTGTGTTTTCTTTTGCGGCACCGTCGCCATACACATCATTAATCCTTCGAGCCGTTTCTGCAGCACTGGTGCCACGGCGGAACTCGTACTCGTAAATAACGCGATATTTCAAGTTTTTCATTTTGTAAACTGAGTGACGCAAAGAAAAAAACAATTGAGGAAAAAACAAATGAATTATAATTTTCAAAACACAAATACATGAGTAAATAGCTGTATAAATTTGGATTTGGAATTCCTAACCAAAGAGAAGATATTTGAGATCAAATTTGCCAGTACGACAAAACGCCAATTTCATATGTAAGGACCTAATATAAATATTATATTTTATAAAAAAAAAATTATAAAAAATCGAATAAGTCAGAAAAAAGCAAAAATAAATATATATCACGATAGAATGGATGAGAATGAGAGTGAGAGAAGAAGAGTGAGTTAAGGGGGGTAAGGTTAATTCGTACAATAAAAGGCATGTTTTTGTGAATTTTTTGTGACGACCCAGTTAAAATTTCTTTATTAAAACCAATGGTAAATTAAAGTATGACATTTAAAAATTGTGTAAAATTTTCAAGAAGAAATATTAAAAAATACGGCAATGGCAGCAATTATTCGGACGTGAAGTAGAATTGCGGTGTCCATCATAACTTGGTGCTGGATCATCTGAAATCAAAAAATAAAAGTTCATACGTTAGATAATAGGTTTCCTAGGTAACGCTGGGAGTATTTTTTGAAATTTCAATTTTTCATTTTTTTGGAACACTTTGAAGGGAAAAACGCGATTTTTTGCGAAAAAAATCGGCTAATTTGTTATAAAAAAATAAAAATTATTAACAAATTTCAAAGTAAGTCTCCAGCGTTACCTCGTAAATTATGTACAAAAAAAGTGTTCAAAATTTCAAAAGGATCGGTGCAGTAGTTTTGAAGTTATGAGGGTCACCGACTTTGAAGACGTGAGATGTGGGGAAAACGCTTTCAAGTTTTGCACACTGTAAAATTCAAAATAAAACTCGACACTTATTTTATACTTACACATAATCGTCGACGCCATTTTCACACAGCAAAGAGCTTTCATCATCAGCATATTTTTGTGCTAGTGTTTAATTGTTATTATTTATTTTTAAAATAATTTTATTTTTAAAATGGCGCCACGAATTCAATTTCATCGTCTTCATCCCCTTGTCCTAATAGGGTCGGGGGTCGAAATGAATTTCATAATTTGAATTACAAATCTTCCGTAGACGTAGGAGAATTAATGTAATATTTTCTTTTTTTCAGGTTTGCCTGCGTCAATTATCTTGCAATTTGTTGAGATGGTCATCATCGCGAACAGCGATTGCGTTGCCATGTACCATTCTTCATTAGTCCGCAACTCGAACATTTGTGCCACTGGTATGAGGAGTCCTTTTCAGAATCCCTGCTCGGTACGAGACATCTTTTATGTTTTATTATTATTATTGCTAACTATTATTAGTATTGCCATTTTAGCTTCGCTACACGATCCATGATATCCACTACTCTAGTTCTTCGCCTACGGACAGGACACGTTGCAAGACAGGATACTACAAGATGGCCTCCCAGAGTTCTGAAATGGAGACCTTGGGAAAATAAAAGAGGCATCGGAAGACCTCAAAAGAGATGGGCCGAAGATATTGTCGCTGTTGGGGGAAAGAAATGGCTACAATTAGCCAACAACAGGGAAGAATGGAAAAATAAGTAAGAGGCCTATATCCAGCAGTGGAAAGACGAAGGCTGATGAAGAAAGAAGAAGATTATTACTATTGCTAACTGACTGACCAATATCAATGCCCTCCAGTTAGATCTGTTTCTGTTAATTGGATTTTTGAAGAGTCAGTTTTTTTGAGCCCCTCTGTAAGCATTTGCCCTGGGAAAGCTGGGAGCACATAACCTCATTCGGTAGTCGTACTTCGGGCGCTTTGACTGCGTGGTAGTGTTGGTATTTTAAACGATGACATACTAAACGTTTTTTGAGATTTGTATCTGATTACATCAACGATTAGCAAGTATTTTTTTGCGATTTGACGGGCAACTAACAGCACTATATGACAATTATATCTTAGTTACCGATCTTGGCACAATCAGATAAAAACCCCAAATAACTGTATCGAAAATAACCGGTTAAAATAATGGTTTGGCCATCACTACTGCGTGGGCAACCCATTGTAATTGTCACTGAAGGACAATGGCTTCTACGCTTGTGATTTTGGATTTTTTTTATGTGTATATCATTAATTTTGTGGTTAGAAATAATTATTAATTTTAATTAATTAAAAACTTTGTAAAAACAAACCACTTGGAGTATCTTTACGTATACCGGTTTAGAAACCACTATCTCTTCATCACTATGAACGCATACTAACTATCCACTACCCAATTTGGTAAACAGGTCAATTTTTTAACGGGGACGTGGCCACAGTTATAGTGGGGGCAATTGACAAGTAGACATTTCCCATTTCAGTGCCTACTTATCAATTACCACCCCTCCCACGCTATTGACATATTTACCAAATTGGGTAGTGGATAGTTAGTATGCGTCCGTCCTGACAAAGATACAGTGGTATCGAAATCGGTAGACGTAAAATTACTTCAAGTGCTTTATATAATGTTTTTAATTAATTAATATTAATAATTTGATGTTTTTGATAAACATGTAAGTACAGAAAATGGTTGCCTAAAATAGACTATCCTTTCTCACTACTTATATATTATTATTGGGATAAATTTGTTAACTTTGGACTTTGTTAACTATCGTTAACTGGATAGATTGTCAACTGAACTGAATCTCCGTTTCCTGAAGACGAACCCGACAGAATGTGCTCTTCCATGTTCCGAGAAATAGAACATCCCACACCCAAAATACATTTTTATTTCGCTCATGCAAGGCTTTCAATAATAATTGCATCGATATTGACCTCTTCAATATTGGTGTTACTGCATTTAAAATAATGCTTTAAATTATATGTACTAAACTAGACTTTAAACAATCACTCACTACATATAATCTTCTCTTCCTCCACCTCCACTCTGACTCCTACCTCCTCACTCTTTCCCCCCATCCTTATTCCCGTGTTACTATCAAAACTTATTAACTTTAATATTATTTGTTTCTAATTTCTTCATTTATTACCATTATTTTCTTAAATATTGTTTGTTGATTACAATAATAAATTCTCTTAGATTTCAAATACTCTCATATCCAACATAGTAATTAATTTACTACGCCTTAAACATCTGTGCTTATTTTAATGATTGAAATTGTTAAGATTCCTTCATTAAATAAATAAAAAACCGAATGGTCTTCTATAAAAACTGAATTTGTTTAGGTTGCTGAATAATCTAAATTAAATGAAACACTTTCAGGGCGACAGCGGTGGTCCTCTGGTCATCTACGAAGCAGACGGCAGACCAACCCTCATTGGGGTGGTCAGCTTCGTGTCCTCGCAAGGATGTGCCTCTGGCTTGTTTTCGGCCTTCACCAGAACCCAGTACTTTCTTGACTGGATCGAAAGCACCATCGGGGAAAATACTCAATTGCGGATATGGCAACAATAATGCCCCATTTTTGCGTATAATTTGAAATTATTTTTATGGAATGGGGAGGAATGGGAGGGATGAATGCTGCCGCCGCCGACTGGGTGGTGGTTGGTTGGTTGGGTGTTGACGTGAGCGGTTGGGATTTCCGCGAATAAGAAGAGAGTTTAGGATACATGTATTCGTCAGGGTCAAAATGAGTTACTATGAAAAATTTCATTTCACTGCCAATAAGCCGGCGTTTACTGGAAACATGGCAAAATGTGCTTCAGAAAATTAAAATAACCCCGATTAAAAAATAAAGTTTTATTTTTTTATCGGGTCACACTTTTATATGCCTTCAATAGCCGAAAAAATATACACGTATTTTTTATTTTTCATATAAATTAATTTTAGGGGTCGCTACCACTGATCAAGGTCTCGGAAATATGCGCCGTTTAGGGAAACTGCAATGCTTTAGATAAAACATGTCACTGCATTAACTATGCTTTTTCATATTAATTAATAATAATAATAATAATAATAATATTTGGATAATTTATATAGCGCCGTTTTCGCGAATACTCACCTCAAGAACGCTTTACACAGAAAATTATCTTACAAACCAAGTTACTGCTAAAAAACTTATTTACTATTACTTATTCACTAGGTGGTATGCAAGAAATGGAATTAATGAGTGCGGGAGTGCCTGAAAGAATTAGGTGTTTTCGCGGAGTACACACTAGGAGTGGAAAACATTAGCTAGTGTTGTTGTGGTCAGATTCTATATGTTTTTATAGGATCCTCAAAATAAATGCGTCTTAAGTTGTTTTTTGAACTGTGGTAAGCTGTCTGATTGTCTCAGTTTATTAGGTAGTCTATTCCATAACATTGGTTCCGCCACCGAAAAAGCACGATCACCGAAATTAGTTTTATGGACGCGATTTACTTCAGCTAACCTATTTGTATAAGATGTTGATGCTGAGCGAAGTGTTAGTTGTCTGTTATTTGCGGAGAATGGAATGTAGAAGTCGGTTATGTATTGAGGGGCTATGTTGTGAATAGCTTTAAATATTGTAAGGCAAAGCTTATATTCAATCCTCTCTGGACATCTAAGCCAGTGAAGGTTTTGAAGATGATTCTCTCTACCGACCCGCAAAGTGTTATAAACAATAGGAAGCGCGTTTTCTATGCATTCTATGCATAGAGGCATGAACTTTAGAAATTTTTTCAAGTGCAAAAAAAACAATAATTTTAGTATAAATTATTTTACCAGACTTTTATAGATGTTTAAAGAATACATAAAAAAAAATCAAATGATAACATTTATAATTCAAAAAGTTACAGGCTGATAAAATGGGGGGTCTCAAAAAAGTGGCGCGCCCTGGTTGACATGATTTCAACCCTTCTAGTAATCTGAAATAATAAAATATATTGATTCTAAACCAGTAAAGATGCCGCTATGGCTCAAACTAAGAAGAAGTAAAAAAAAAATATTCGTAAAATAGCGGGTGTTTCAAATAAAAAGACAATTTTTTACCAGTTTTTTTACGTTTATGATTTTTTTAAGTAGTAAAAATTTAAATTTTATCATATTTCTACTTCCTGTCATAGAAGGATGTATAGAAAAGGTTCACACCAAATTTCAATTAAATTGGTCAGGTAGAAAATGAGATATCATGCCAACCGTCTTGAAAAAAAAAGTTTCGAGAAAAACGCGTTTAAAGATTGGCTCGAAACTAACCTGAACTAAGCATTAGATGAAAAGATTTCAACAAAGTACGTTAATACCTTCAGTCAAATATGCATTATATAGGCATAGAGTATAAGAAGGTTTCTATAGGGTAATCCATCCGCAGGTAGCCAGTCGTGTATCGTCTACCGTCTATTGTTCGATTTGTTTCGGTTGGACCAGTTTATTTTCCGCATCAACAAATCGCTGTGATTCGGTAAATAATTGTAATTTTGAAAAATCCCTTTAAGGACATATTCTTGAATGTCTAAACTTTGGAAATATATTTATAAAAAACACTTTTTCGATTTTTTAAAAAATTTATAGACTAAAATTTGAATTTTTGAATATTACTCTGAATTTATGAACCAGAAAGAAATAAAAAATAATATATAATAATAAATATTAAAGCGCACGGTTACACAACGAACGTAACGCGCTGGAAAAAAATATGTATAAAATTAGAACGGCCTTCTAGCGCCATCTGTGCGATTATAGCAGCAACAAAAATATGTTGGCGTTACAAATTTTATTTAACTAGCTGTACACTCGTGAAAAATCATGGAACACTATTTATTAATAATTTATATACAATAACAAAAAGCCCGTCAAATGCCGAACGAATGAGGCGTAAATTAATGGATCGCGTCCATGTAAAACTGCATGTAGTATATATAGTATATTTTTGAAGGGCCACGCAGAAGCGTTGGTGGCTATGTCGACTCGTCGCAGCGCCGCTGTCCGCGCGTTCAAGGCTCGAGTCTTTTTTCAGCCGTGTAATTTTATTTTTTAACCGTGAATTCACGGACTTACAGAGTCAGACAGACAACGAAATTATTATATTTAGATATTTTTAAGTCTTCCCAAAAATCTTCGTGAACGACAGTGCCAAACTCCATTATTAATTTTAATTAAACTAATTTGTATTAATTACTAAATGCTATAAACATCAAAAATATACAAAATCCATTGTTCACGTAAGTAATTTCATTACTGAGTAATCGAGTTAACATACCCAAACTTTCTACCAATAAATGAAGTACGATATTTTATAAAAGGAAAATTCAAATAATTTTGTCAATAGTTATTTGACATTCCATAAAACAGTAACTCACCCCCAAAAAAAGTTTTCAATCGTGTTTTGGAATTCACATTTTTCATGATGTTTGGGGTATAAAAGCAAACTCAACAATATCCAAAAACTTGAAAAATGTTTTGAATGCAGTCACCGAGGATAACTAATTTAAAAATACTAAATTTTAGATTTTATGAAAGTGTAGAATTCATACCACATACAGGAACCACCAATCTAGGCCACAAACACATACAGTGGCAAGAATGCCACATAAGCAAATCGAGGCACGAGCAAGACACACGCGCGGCCTACAGTTCATTGTGCCCCAGCATTTCTGATGAATTCTCCACACACACAGCCGCACTTCAGGAAACTCCTTTGTTCGTAAATCATATAAAAAGCAGCCCACATCACATATGTGGGCATGTCAGTTTTTCATCAACCTGGGTGGCTGGAGGCTATCGCCCTTCGAGTATCTATCATTGTCTTAGTAATAGTACTTATCTATAATTTGTACTTGTTTTATCGAGATAATATAGGCTATGTTACGTATAAAATTTCGAATTCGAGTACATTATAAATTAGTAAGTAATCTTCGATGACTGCATTAATTTTGTTTTGGTTATTGCTGACTTTGTTTTTATATCCTAAATATAAGTTATGGAAACATTTGTGCATTAGAAGTTTGAATTTATCGTTAGTTTTGATCAAAATAATGTAACGAGATAATTGAGCATTATCAGAACTTCTCGAGGACAACAATGCGATCGAATTCTCTCGAACATTCCACAACATTCCGTGACAGTAAAAAAACATAAACAACAATATTATTAATGTCTTTACTAACAATTTTTTATCATTGTTGCTTCACTATGTTTATTTTGATTATTTAATATGAAACTAGCTGTAACAGGTAAAAAATGTAAATGTAAGTATTTATTTATTCATAGAATTTTTTTTTTATAAAATTACTTTACTTTTCAAAATAAAATTGAACGAAAGCACGTTTTCCTGTAATTTTGGCAAAAATTTTAAAAAACTTAACAATAATTTGACTCCCCGGATGGCAAAAACGTAAATCGTTTGCTACGAGGCCTTGAGCGAGCCAATATTTCTTTTAATAATCTTTTGTTCATTTTCAGCGTGTTAAATTGATTCCTCGATTAGAATTCCACGTCACGTGTCGAAACATTACATTTGTCTCGTTCCATATTAAATCCATCAGTATAATGAAGTACATCATTGTAGTACTTAGTACAGAGCGAACCCGTCACTAATTCTCGATATGCTGTATATGTTGAAAGATTTCACATGTTGAAATGCAATACGTTGAAATATTGCATCTCACACGGATACAACGAAAAGCAAATACAAGGCGACTCTTTAATGAGAACATAATATATCAGAAGATAAGTGATTTTTTTTTTCGATTGATTCAGCAACATTGTAGATTGACATTTAAAAAAGAAAATTGATTGTATTATTAGTATAAATCTACTTATATTATTTGATTAATTACACCTGCAATAATATAATATGCAATAATATAATATCGGAAATAACTTTTTTCGGTTTTTCTGAATTTGCAAATCATTTATTAGAAGATCACGGTATTGATAAAAAATTTAGGACTTTCTATTTTACACATAAATAATTTTGGACTGAAATTGAATAATTTAGAATTGATAGAATAATTAAAACGATAGGTTTTAGTAATTATTAACGAATTTATTGCGCACTACACACACTAGGTACACACCATAGATGATACAAGTTGGCCAACGCACAAATGTTGCCAATACATAAAATATTACATTGACCTATAGATAATACCCCCCCTCAATGTAATACATACATACTTATAATTCTTACTTACTTACTATTCATTCAGGCCACACTTATTTGTAAATCTCAACAACATGTTTCCATTTAATGCTTTTGTAAATATGTCTGCTCTCTGATCCTCTGTTTTAATGTATTTTAAGAACAGTTTTCCTTTCTTAATTAATTCTTTAATAAAGTGGAATCGAATATCTATGTGTTTCAATCGCTTGACACTATCAGTGTTAGCAACCATAATGGCCCCGCTATGAATTGTAACAGGACATACATTTTGAATACTAAAATCTTTTAATAAATTAATAAGCCAGCAAGCTTCACTCGCAGCCATACTTATTGCTATGTATTCTGACTCCGTAGAGGACAGACTGACACTGGCTTGTTTCTTTGAGCACCACGAAATTAAACAATTTGCAAACATGAAACAAAATCCAGTTGTTGACTTCCTGTCTTGTAAATCTCCCCCCCAGTTTGCATCACAATATCCTACCAACATGTCACTATTACATTTGTATACTAATTTATAATTAATAGTTTGTTTTACATATCTCAGTACTCTCTTTAACGCTGATAATAATGTGTTGTTTGCTTTGTTTTGATATCTACTTAAAATTGATAAAGCTACACAAAGATCTGGTCTAGTTCCTAATACAGCATAAGACAGACAACCTATTATTTTTCTACATTCCTTTTCAATATTCTTGTCAATTACAGAATCATTATTTCCTTCCAATAATTTAGTATTAAAGTTTAAATCCATAGGGGTACGCATTCCTTTGCAATTTTGCATTTTAAACCTTTGCAAGACATTTTCAAGATAATCTTTTTGACATAATTCAGTTATTCCTTTTTCTAAATCTTGTTTTATCTGTATGCCTAGAAAATCTGACACTAATCCCAAATCCTTCATTTTAAATTCTCTGTTCAATATTGACTTAAGATTACATATTTCTGTTTTATCATTTCCAAAAAATAATAAATCGTCTACATATAATAGAACATATTTTTTAAAGTTACCTTTACACTTTGTATATAGGCAAGGATCATTTTGTGATCTAATAAAATGTTGTTTCATTATTACAGAATTAAACCTATCATTCCAGTATTTTGGAGATTTCTTTAAACCATATAAAGATTTATTTAATTTGACAAACTTATTTTCTCCACTATAGGCCCCATCTGGTAATTCCAAATACACTGTTTCATCAATATTCCCATACAAAAAGGCCCCTGTGACATCCATCTGATAAATAGGTAGGTTTAACTTAGTGGCTATTGACACAAATAACATAAAGGTTGACAATTTAGATACTGGTGCATAAATCTCACATAAATCCATCATATCATTTTGTTCAAAACCCTGGCAACTAACCTAGCTTTGTACTGAACACTTTCATTACAGTTTTTGAATTTAAAGACCCACTTGCTACTAACAGTATTTTCACTTATAGGTTTTTCACAAAAGTCCCATGTATTATTTTCTCTTAGGGTTTCAAGTTCCTTCTCTACAGCTTCTTGCCATTTATGAGCATCCTTCCTTTGTATCGCCTCCCTGTAAGTTTTAGGTTCGCTTTCCTCCGTAATGACGTGATGACAAGTATAGAATGAGGGTTTTTTTCTTTCCCGAGTACTCTTCTGGCGTGATGACAGGTCTCCATTTTCTTCATCACTCGATCCCTCTTCACTGGAGCACGGTATGTATAAACTATCTTCGCTCTCAAGAGAAACATTAGGACTTTCCTCATGCTCCTCGTACTGCTGTTCACTTCCACGAGATCTTGCTTGCTCTACACTCTCACGAGATCTTGTAATAATCTGGAAGCGACATCAGAACTTTTGTTATAACGAATTTTTCTGAAATCTCTTCTCCCATCTGTTTCAACTTATTTTTCAATTCTTCTATTTTGGATAAAAAGATTGACATCTCTGTTCCCTCCTCGTATTTGTATTGAAAGAAACGTTGTTGTACGATGTGGATGCTTATATCCGACTTTTGCTCGTAAACACTAGCCAGTTTTCTCCACATTTCCGCGGACGTCGTACAAGTTATGATATGCATCATAGCACTTTCTGACATTCTTGTTACAAGCCACGTTTGAGCTTTCGTGTCTTGTTTTTCCCATGCTGCCTTTTCAGCCACCGCCTCCGGTTTCACACGTGTCCCTTCTACTACTTCCATTAAATCTTGATTTCGTAGCATAATGACAGTTTGGAATTTCCAAATATTCCAGTTCGATGCTCCCTCCAGCTTGATGTGCAAACCAGGCATTTTAAAGTTGTCTTCCATCTTCGTATTTTCTTCCTGCTCGTCCCGTCCTTGCTTACACAAGTATTTTTTCTTCCCGCCGGCCTAACCTCAAAAAACAACACGCTGCTAGTGACGCGTCGCGCCGACAGATTTCTTCCTTTATTCGACGATGCAATCTCCGACCCTATCTGTCTTTTAATTATGAACAGGATGATGTGACTGGGCCCATAACCTGATAGAATAATTAAAACGATAGGTTTTAGTAATTATTAACGAATTTATTGCGCACTACACACACTAGGTACACACCATAGATGATACAAGTTGGCCAACGCACAAATGTTGCCAATACATAAAATATTACATTGACCTATAGATAATAAATAATAACATGTTAAGTTATATATTACTTAATTATCACCTCCTTTTTCCTTTTTTCTGTAAAACTTTGCACAGACGATAGAAAGCCATCCTTTCTCATATAACACACAACTCTCGTCTTGTCTATATTCATAAATACGCTTAAACGGGCTTGGCCTTTTTTAATACTTCTCACTAGACCATATTCAAACATCTAGTTTACGTGGTTTTTCTAGATTTGTTTTTTTTCTTAAGACATAAACATTCGTTTTTCTTAAATTTGTTATACTTTTTTTTTAACGTTTCAAAGTGGCCAAGAACCAAGAAGCTCAATTACTGCAGTCTTTACATCACAAAAACTCCCAAGTTTAAGGAAACCACATATATTTATTGTGACCTCACCGGTAATCTAACCAGAAACCCTCGCTATGAAAATCCAGTAGCATGCCCACTGGAATCGGGATTGGAAGAGGAGATATCACATGGGGATGTATTGCATGATCACATCACCCTTTCTTAATTCTATTCGACTACATTTATTGACATTATTAATTTGCTTAGCACTGTGTATATATATATTCACAAAATGTGCACCTAAGCAACTACATTTTCTCTATATGAAATCTTTATTATAATTTCGCAAACACACAAAAAAAAAAAAAAACATGTTTTGTACTTAAAGGTATAAAAACAAATTAAAATTTTAATCATGTAATAAACTATTTTTCTTCCTGAAACCCATTTAAAAAGCTAACTAACTAAGAAACACTACAAAGCTTTGGATGCTGGCCGCGCTGAGAATTGTTGCAACATAAATACGAAGCACAGCGTATAAGTTAAATATATATAACTTACAAAATTTAGTAGACATGGTATTCTATTATGGGTGGAAATGGCGAACGTTTTATTGTGTAAAGTGATCAGTAAAGCTAGCCGCACGACAGTTCGTCAGCCCTATGAATACCCAAAGACTTCCTTACCTACTTTCCAATAAAAACATAATTTCGTCTCTGTGAGACATTCATAATATGTTGATCCCCTTAGACACTTTTATACTTTTCATCGTGATTCAGTTGCACCTATGATACTTCCCTTTCATATGAAAAACAAGAGAGGATGTTCTGAAAACAGTAATGGATATTGTGAGATAAATATAAAACAACAACGTAATTCGTTAAAGAATTCATAGTGTTTTCAATCTGATTAACATGATTATTTACTATCGCAACAAAGTTTTGTTTTTAATTTAATTAGGGGCAACACATCCGGGTCAAATGTTTGGACCAATTTTCCGGCTGACAAAATAGTTGGCTGTCTGCGGTGAAGTTCGTTAAATTATCAACCATCAGTTCCGCGTCGATTCATCTGATGATGTTAATGGAATCCATTGCGAAATTTGTGTAAAACATTTCTACGAATTTTCACATACCTATCACGAACCCATACTCAATTTTGGTTGAAATCCGTAATAAGAGTATTTCTCTTTCAAATAAAATTATAGTTTTACAGTTGAGTAAGTATAAACCATTTGATTAAGAAATAATAAATTATAAAATTCTCGCAGAGACGGAGCTACTAATATGAGAAGTTTGTATAGAAGTCTTTATTTAGTGGACCAGGGCCTATGACTTGTATGAACTGGCTTAAGTGATCACTTTACACAATTCAACGTTCAGCAATTCTACCGTAGGAACATCCACAAATATCATTGTCATACTGGTCATAAGTCCATCCTATAAAGATACACGTTTACCATATAAATAGCTTCGTTTCTGTGAGACTTCTATAATTCATCTTAATTAATAACACCGGCCGTCTTCCTTCCGGGGTTGCCAAGAGGATTCTCTTTGGTATTCGTTCCTCTGGCATACTAAGCCCATATCCAATCCACCGCATTTGTGATTTTTCTATGTACAGGAATAGAGAAATAGTAGGTATTAGTATAAAAATAAAATGAATAAAGTACCTAATGGACATAAATAGTAGTATAAAAATAAAATAAATAAAACATACACATTCTGAGACATTTATTTTATGTTTAATTTAATTTTTAACACAACTATAAGTCTCAATAACTGTTGTAAAACACATAACAAAAACATTCGGGCTTGAGAAAATATTATTATGACCTGACCGTAAATTGAATCAAAACCCCTGCAGGTAGCCAGTATTTATCAATAAAATCAATAAAAATAATACACATTTAAAAATATATCTTATGAAATCAAAATTAATTTGTTGTTAAAAAATATTAATTTGAAACACTCAAAAAAAGCTGGAGATAGGGTTTCGGGTATTTAGAATTAAATAATTTTACAGCTAGATTATAAATAGTGGATTTTTTCTTAATTATTCACGAGGGGGGGAAAAAGGAGGAAGACAGAAATATTGGGGTCTAATTTTACCCAGAAAATTTATGCTATTAAATGATTTCCGGTTACTTTTTTTACGGTTATTTTATATTGTAAGCACAAATTTATGTAAGAAAATTTGTCACCAAAAATTGCACAGAAGTAGAAAGCCTGAGGAAGCTTTGTGGATATCTGCTAATCACATATACAAACATATTGAATGAACTAAAATTAGAATCAGAAAATAAAAAATATGTTAGGTTTCAAATATTTAAATTTAGACATGAATTATGGCCCAAATAATTTTATAACGGATTGACACTAAATAAGGATATTGATTCATACAATGCAAGAAATGGCGATAGAATAAGACTACAGAAGAAAAAAAAAATTTCATAAAACTGTTTATTGTAAAAAGGACTCGAAATCTTTGACATCCTTCCAAAGATAAAACAAAATTTAGTGAACCTAACGGTATATAAATTATAAGTGTATATAATTTAATATAAAAAAACTGTAAATAAACAACATTTCTATGATTAACTACAAGATGTTTTAAATTAAAAATTAAAATTATTACCCCATCTATATTAATAAAAATGAAAATGTTCGTTTGCACAAAATCGATAATCATTGAAAGTTCTTCACCAATTGCTTTGAAATTTTGACACAACGTTGCATTCAACTACGAAGATGTTTTTTATACCTAATTTTTGCACAAACTATTTTAAAAACTCGCAGTTACCTACCCTTTCAGTATTGATATATATTTTAGATATAACATTTTACAAATTCAAATTGCCCAGTCATTTTCGAACTATGCGATTCCAAGGTGGGGAGGTACTTACAAAACCACATTAAAACCAGCTTTAACATCACAAAAAACCTTGCTCCGAGTCATTAATAAGAAACCATTTATATACCAATCAGACAGACTATTCAGAGAATTTAAGTACTGGACGTTAGACAGCTGTTCGTTAAGTCTACCCTCATCTTCTACATCAAAAACACAAACCACCTAACAGCAACCAGTAACTCGCATTCACATAATACTAGACAAGCATTACGAAACCTTGACAAAATACCAAAAACTACGACAACACATGGACAGAAAAGTTACTCATACATAGGGCCTAAAATATTTAACATATTTAAAACAGACTTCCCGACAATCAGAATATACTCAATTAATAAAATGAAAGCTTTAGCAAACAACTGGCTTACCTCTAAAGGTAGAACAGCAACTGAAAATTTACTTACTGTAATTGCATAATAATGTCTTTAAATAAAAATATATACCTATATAAATAAATAAATAAATTAAGGAAAATAAAAAATAATCTTAAACAAAACTTTAACCCTTTTTACATTAAACAATATTCTACACATATTTACACTTGGACTTATGACCCACTCAACCTATCACTAACATTGCACTTGATACTTTGTAGATACCTACATAATTATTACCTTATGAAAACAAATATTATTGACGAATTAAAAAAAATATTATAATTGTGTTCTATAACGCCTCTCTGGGACAGGCGTAGCCTATTAGAGTGGCATAATCCACAAATCTAACAAAAAAAAATTGTGTAATCTTATCTTATATTTTTATTGTTAAATTATTATTAAGTACCTATATATTGTAAACAACGATTTTTTGAAATAAATAAAAAAATGATAACATTCGGTCGTCTTTGCTTAAATAAAACGTTTGCAGCCATGAGAAAGTGCATTCAATCGTATCGCGATATCTTTACCTATAAAACTCATTGCCTGTCTGTCTGTCTGTCTATCTATTCTCTATACAAATCTACACCGTTTGTCCAAATTTTGCATACTTATGCTTGAGGACATTTCCCTCCTCCCATTCTACCCTATCCCCACCCCTGGTATATTTTCAATGCAAATCTGTACCATTCGACCGATCGGGCTCAAAATTTGGAAACTTATTATTTAGGACCCGGTGGGAAACAGACGACATTTCCTCCCACCACTTTTATTTCTTCCTCTCCCCCTGATGTATTAACAATGCAAATCCGTACGATTCGACTGATCGGTCTCAAAATTTGGAAACTTATTTTCTAAGACCCGGCGGGTAACATAAGAACATTTCTCTCATCACTTTTACCACATTATCTCCCCTGATATATTAGGTCCTTACATATGAAATTGGCGTTTTGCCGTACTGGCAAATTTGATCTCAAATATCTTCTCTTTGGTTAGGAATTCCAAATCCAAATTTATACAGCTATTTACTTATGTATTTGTGTTTTGAAAATTATAATTCATTTGTTTTTTCCTCAATTGTTTTTTTCTTTGCGTCACTCAGTTTACAAAATGAAAAACTTGAAATATCGCGTTATTTACGAGTACGAGTTCCACCGTGGCACCAGTGCTGCAGAAACGGCTCGAAGGATTAATGATGTGTATGGCGACGGTGCCGCAAAAGAAAACACAGTGCGTTTTTGGTTCCAACGTTTTCGTTCTGGAAATTTCGACCTGCAGAACAAGCCCCGTGGACGGCCGGAGACCAAAGTTGATAATGAAGAATTGAAGGCTATTGTGGAAGCGGATCCATCGCAAACCACATCCGAGTTAGCTGCAGGCTGCGGTGTTAGTGATAAAACTGTTTTAATCCACTTGAAGCAAATTGGTAAGGTGAAAAAGCTTTAAAGGTGGGTACCTCACGAATTGAGTGAAGCAAATCAACAAACGCGCGTTGACTGCCGCGTTGCATTACTCAACCGGCACAATAATGAAGGGATTTTAAATCGAATCATTACCTGTGATGAAAAGTGGATCCTGTACGATAATCGGAAGCGCTCATCGCAATGGCTGAACCCTGCCGAACCAGCCAAACCATGCCCCAAGCGAAAATTGACTCCAAAAAAGTTACTTGTGAGCGTTTGGTGGACTAGTGCTGGTGTCGTTCACCACAGCTTTCTTAAATTGGCCCAGAGATTACGGCATGATGTCGATTGTCAGCAAAGCAAACCATGATGGAAAGCAGCTACTAAACAACCGAGGCTGGTTAATCGCTCTAGGCCACTGCTGCTTCATGATAACGCTAGACCACACACTGCACAACAGACGGCTACCAAATTAGAGGAGCTTCAATTGGAATGTCTAAGACATCCACCGTACTCTGCGGACCTTGCCCCAACAGATTACCATTTTTTTCGAAATTAAGATAACTTCTCGCAAAGGAAAAAATTCAACTCCGATGGGGCAGTCCAAACCGCCTTCAAAGATTTTATTGATTCCCGTCCGAATAGTTTTTTTAGTAAAGGGATAGATGAACTACCTATGAGATGGCAAAAGTGCATATATAGCAATGGTACATACTTTGATTAAATAAATATATTATAATAAAAAAAAATCGGCTTTATGTTCCTCCCATACTAAACGCCAATTTCATATGTAAGGACCTAATATTAAAAATGCAAATCTGTACCGTTCGACCGAACTGACTCAAATTTTGCATATTTATGTTATAGGACCCGGCGGGTAACATAGGCGACATTTTTCAAAAGCTGCAATATTGAATACCCACAAGCATTGTCAAATTAAACGTATTTTCTCTTTCCTTTCTTTTCCATTTAACAAGATTGAGCCGCAGCAACACGTGGCCGGGTAGAGCTAGTTTAAAATAAAATAATAATTACTAATAAATATTGTAACGCAATTAAAAGAATATATTCTATATATTCCAAGCGTTTGTAGCAAACAATTATACATTTAAAGGCAGGAGAAGTTAAGAATGAAATTTAAATGATTCTACATAAGGGTACAAATTTAAACAATTTTTAATCAATTAAATTCTTCTCATTGATCTAACAAGATATTGCAAAAATTAATGGCAAAATAAAATCGTACAAATCTTTAACGACTACCAAATATCGTTCAAAAATAAATTCAAGCGGTGTGATACAAAATCACTACAAAAAATAGAGACCAACAAATAAAGACCCAACAATTTTCACGAGTTGTACAACTACAAAGGAAAGTAAAAATACACGTCTAGACACCAAAATCGAGATATAAAGGACATGTTTGCGACGCATGTCCTAATTCAGTTCCCAATACCGTGACCGCCGAGCAGCGTGACAACGTTACCGTTACCACGCTACCATAGCACTATCTCGCTACGTAGCATGTCACTCTACGACTCAAACAATCTCCAACCTGCAGTAGCTACGACATCAAACACAATCGCTACGCCTCCAGTCTGCCGCCGCAGTGCTATCATCGTCATCGCTTCAATATCCTCACAACATAAATCGGCGCCCAATATTTCCAGCTTGCAATACCATCATCAAACCTTACCGCGATACGCCACCTACATCATCGTCAACACCATCTCCAGCTCATGGCACGATCTGTACCTTGACCACTTCCTGCACCCGCTATGCACGCGACCAAGAACAGACGCTCAATTTATCTACCAAGGTCGAACGGCAATGCACTGATTGTAATTCAATCGAAAATAAATAGAGAGTACAAAACTGACCGCGGTTTTCTGTTCATGTCAGCGGTTTTTCATCCTGTTATACATTATATAAAAGAAGGATCTGAGACACGGTACCCTACAAATATGATAATTAGCATAGCTAAGTGTAGTACGAATATAATAATTCAATGAATTAAAAAAATAACTTTTATTTATTGATACAGTTGAATTAATTCGCTCTAATTTAATACATAACAGTAGCTTATAAAATATTAATAATCAATTTTTAATTTCTATATTCATATTAAATTATAAATATTATTTTAAGTCAACTTTAAAGTATTGTAAGTTTTATACATTAGAAAATAAAATCCATACAAATATATTCATAAACATGAGATTATCTTGATTATTTATTTTAATTTATTATAATCACAGCGTTACAATCTTTATTTGTTTTGAATCCGATACAAAATGTTTATATGATAAATCTCTTAATAATATCCGCATCCTGAATATGTAACGGAGTTGCACTCGTTAAGGGTATAAAAGCTGTTAGCTTTGCAAATATTTTTCTAACGGGTTTCTACAAAGGAAGCTGTGCCGTTCAGGACCCCGAGTCGACAATATGCGGGAAAATCGATTCAATTCAAACTGAATAGCGCTCATATGAAATTTTTCAGTGGAAGCTTTCAATGTTTACAAGAATTCTTAAAAATAAAATACGGATCGATACCTTTTCATGCAAAATATGTTTTCTGTATGAAATGTTCACTATTTTTAAAAATATGTAAGTTTAAAGCCACAATAACCTTTCGTACATTTTCTATTATTAAAATTCATGAATTTACTTCTAGAAACTGAAAAAAACATACGTGTGGTCTATAACAAACGTTCAAAAAACAAACACGGGTTTCATTTCCTCAAAGAGGCCTAAACGTAGTTCTAAGTTTAAAGGCGTGTAGCAGAAAACAGCTATACTCCATTTTATAACTTAAGGTACCGTTCGAGAATGCTTTAATGGTTAAAGGAATAAGATAAGCGAAAAATATTAATTAAGATAAATTATATATGTCTCACATGTAAGACACAGAGAAAGAATGTTTGTATTTTTATTTATATTTAATTTTTATTTTTTAGCAAACTGACCGTCAACAGGTCATTAATAACCCTAATAAATAATAGCGTAACATTAGAGTACAGAGTATGAAAAACAGTAGGCCTATGAGATAACTGACAAAGGCTTAGAGTGTTTGACGAAGAAAGAAGAAAGAAGAAATAAGAAAGAAAGGAAGAAGAAAGGAAGAAAGAAGAAAGAAGATAAAATAGAATAAAGAAGAAAGAAGAAATAAGATATAGTAAGAAAGAAGTAAAAAAAAGAAGAAAACAAGAAAGAAGAGAGAGAGAGAAGATAATGAAAGATAGAGAAGAAGAAAGAATAAAGAAGAAACGAAGAAAAGAAGAAAGAAGAACGAAGGAAAGATAAATAATAAATAATAAATAATAAATAATAAATAATAAATAATATATAATAAATAATAAATAATAAATAAATTAATTGTACATTTAATGATAAAAAATGTCTTAGTGATAAATATGTTGTAAATAATTAAATATTATGCATACATATTTTCGCTTATAAATTACCTCATCCCTGTGAAAAATATATTATTTATCTTAATTAATGATGATTTCCGAAGTCACTAGAAACAACAGCAGCTAAAGAGATAGGATTGGAAATGAATGAGAGCAAAACGACAAAACTAACCCATAAAAACCAAGTTTTTATGATACTCCCTTTCTCATTGAATCAGCTTTCGTGCCTACTCCACGCGTCGGGGTCATTACTCTTTGTATTGATTCCAATTTGAAAAAAAACCATTAAAATTTCGAAAATAACAAAATTATAATACAATTATTAAATTTTTTTAAACTAAAATTTGTTAGATCATTTTTATCATTGCCACGAATCTGCCTGAAAAGTTTTAGGTCGATTGAATCACGGAAAATGGTCCAAAAAAACGATCCAAAGTTTTTTCAGCAGACAACAAACCGCAGACGCTACGAGTTAAAAGAAAGGGAGTAGTAATAAGGCATTCTTCTCTCTTCCCCAGTGCCCAAATCAAGAAAGGTCCACAGAAAAACAAAGATCTCTCTGTACAAAACTAGAAATGGAATAATATATGGGTGCGAAGCATGGACGATGACAGCAAAACCTGCGGAGATGCGCGACATATGTGAGAGAAAAGTGCTACGCAAAATCCTGGTATCCGTGAAAAGTGGCGAAACTTGGAGAAGAAGATACAACGACGAGTTATACAACATTTTCAAGGCTCTCAAACTCTCTGTACATACTCAACTAAGTAAGCTGAGATGGGAATTAGACGACAAACCTAGGCTGCGACGGGAAGACGAGGTCTTAGGCGATGCGGGTCAAATACTGCGGGTGACAGACTGGAGGACCGCAGAGGTGGACAGAACGAGTTGGAGGCCAAGGGTCAAGGCTCGATATGAACTGTAAAGCCATTGAAGAAACAAGAATGGTGATTACACAGGGAACAAAATTCAGCATTTGTGATCTTAAAATTTGAATACACTCAAAAAATATAGTGAAAAATATTAATATTTTAAAATAATCTTTGGTGGATAACTGAAACTAAATAGCAATTAAAAATAGAACTGACCTCTCAATCATTTTAAACCATCTGTCAGTTGCGATAATATTAGTGAAAATTTCATGATTTTAAGCATACATTGTTAATATTCATACATATTCTGAATTTAGTCAAATTAACATCAATCTCAAAGACTGTTTAGTTTGTTTATAACTCGTTTAATTATTTTTGTGATCCGTTTTTCGTGGAAAAATAACAGAATTTGAAACGTAGTCCAGACCCAGAATTTTATTATTCCAGGGCAGCCGAAAATTATCGGACAATGTATAGGGTTGTTAACGTTAACGTGTTTATTTAATGCTACCAGAATAGGATAGGCTGAAGCCACGATTGGAAAATTAAATTTTGTGGCTTCTTTCGGTGTTGCCCGCTATGGAAACAAATTGAATGGATTATTTTGCCGAAATTCGCCAATATTGGGCTAGCACACCAAAGAATTCTTAAATACATAAAATTCTGTAAAACCGTTGTTTTTAATCTTGGTTCCGAGGCCATTTCTACAAAAATAAGTTCATTTAGTGAGAATGAAAATAAATTCGAAACTTTTTCGCGAGGTAAATGTTATGAAAACAAAAATGAGATTAAAACAAGTACTTGAATCAAAAACATTTTATAAAATGCTTTTATATACTTTCTTTCCAAACATTCATAATCGATTGCACCCATGCAGTATCCAAATATTAAACACATTGTTTTAAAGTTTAAGAAATTTTCAAACGGCATGTTCTTCAAAAAAAAAAAATTTATCAATTAGAAAAACGTAAAAAAAAATCACATCTACGAAAAAATATTTGACTGCTACCGGGATTTGAACCACGGATCTCCTATCCGGGGCAGGCGCGTTAATCAATTACGCTTCAGCGGCCTCGTACGTTTCCGTGAATACATCGACTATGTTTCTGCGGCTCATTCTTGTGAGTGATTATTAATTTTAATCGAAATAATAACCAAATCATATGCATTTAATAATGTATTAGTCATCCACTCTACGTAAATTTTGAAAGTTTCAGAGCTCTAGCTAGTCAAAAAGTTAATGAAAAATCAATTACAAGATTCCACCACTAACAACAGACAAAGAAAATTAAAGAAAAACATGAAATAAAAATCAATTACGGTTAAAGAAGGACTGCGAATACCGAAGGTCATAAATAAATATGGACAAAGAACATTAAAATGTGTCATACCAAAAATATTAAATAAAATCCCACGTCGTGTCAAAATGGATATTAATAAAAAAGGGCAAAATACAGAATTAATGAATATGTTATTAAATAAAAGAAACTTATTTTGATTTTGGTTATATTTGTATTTTTTCTTGTATTGTTGATTTGTATTTGAGTTTATAAGATCTATTGTAATTAATTAATATGAATGTATTTCTGGTAAATACAATTTATTTATATATATGTATTGATGCACCTACAGACAAATATCAATGTGATGTTTTGTGGGTCTGAGATGTAAAAAAAAAATAATAATAAATAAAATAAAAATAATAAAAAAAAAATTATATTTCGGTACATCGGGGCCAAATTTTGAATTTAAATAAGTATTTTTATTTTTGTAATTTCAGTGTACTAAACAAACAGTATTGATTTTTCTGAGATCGTAGAAAATTTACGTAAATATTTATTTTTCTAAACATACTTCTTATTTTTCTTCAACTCCTTTATCACGAAGGGGTTGGGGGCCTATCGCTCGAACAGCACTTTTCCACCGCTCCCTGTCCTTTAGTGTGTGGACTACTCAGGGTCACTGATAGTTGAACCTATATTCGCAGTCTCTCCATTTGCCTTTTCCGTGTTCTCCTGGGTGACTCCAAAAGCCTTTTTAATAAATTGTCACAAAAAAATTAAGTAATGTCATCCCGTAAGAAGACACATATCTAAAGTTTTAAATAAAAATACATTTGTATTTTTCGGGATATTTTGTAAATATTTGTCGATAAAAGTTTAATTGTTGAGGATCTCTTACGTCATGACTATGTTTAGTGGTCCACAAGTGCTGACTTTAGTATTCTCATGAGATCATCCGAATAGACTATCTTGTGGAGTGTGTTTGCGTGTTTCTGTCATGAAGAGCATCTTCATCTTATATTCAAGCCGAATGTTGAATTGGTTTCAGACCGTACTTGAAGGAATATCGAATATTCCGAAGTATTTTTAATTATAATCCGTAAGATGTAAACTTCATCTCTCAATATTTTGAAGGTGAACTGAAGGGTTAGTAGAGCTCTGGATAGAGGAATTTAATTACTATAATAATTTTATTATAATTACGGTTTATAGAGGATGAATTTATTTAGAAATAAAACAGGCATACAAAATAGTGAATTTACTATAATAAATAATTAAGAATAAATATAATAATAATAAGTTGAGCGCTTTTTATGATTGATGATTTTGAAACAAATTTAGTTTTTGATACGATAACTAATTAATTAACATGTTTCAGGATCAATGGTCCCTTCATCAGGATATAACGTATAATAAAATTTTTAATTCGAAGTGTATACATTAATTAACAAAAATAAAGATAAGAGAGTTGAATAACTAACTAGGAATCAATGTGAAAATAATAATAAAAGGTAACTATTCGCAAAAAGGATTTGATTATTTATAAATTTTAAGTTGCTTTAAACTTTTTCTTATTTCTAATTTATCTAACTGTAAGTTATTTGCAAGTTCAATTTCCAATAGAAAACAAAAGTTTACTTCCAAAAGATGACGAAGATGCAAATTCAGAATAGTTATTTTTACATTTTAAGTGCGCGTTAATTCTATTATCAAATTTTCAGTTTTAACTGTATAAAAATTATTGCAATTTTTACAAATTATTCATTAGAGAAAACTCACAAAGTTTGTACAAACCACATTTATTGTTTTTAAATGTCTGCCGGTTTCGATATCTTCTAACCTGTATCTTCGTCAGGGCGGACGCACAATAACTTCCATACATTAAATTTGTTAAAGTCAAGAGTGAGGTGGAGGTATGACTTTGTAAGTAAAGTGGTGGGGAAGAAGGGTGGAGTTATACAGTATCTGTCACTACTATCTAACTAACTAACTATTAAATAGAAGGTCTCTATTATTTGAACGTAAAATTTCGATGCCATTTTAAATGTGTGGTCTGTCTCCAAAATATGGTTTGGAAATTCTGAGAAATTATTATTTTTGAGACATCTTAGGTTTACTTTTATTCTAATACTAAAACAACGTACCGCTTTACCTGTATAAAATTTTGAGCAGTCATTTAATTATTTATATATCTATATATATATATATATATATATATATATATATATATATATATATGTATCCCGGAATGATTTAATGGATCAACTTTATCTTTAGAGTTTATCAATAATTTACCTAGGCTATTTTTAGTAGAAAATATCAACACTACGTCACTTTTCATTATTGTTTTCTTGTTAAAATGGGATACACATATTTATCGCTAACTAAGATTTTTGGTTCAAAAATAGTCAGTTTGGTTTATACAAAGTTTTCTCAAATTAATAATCATGTCCAACCACAAAGTTAACACTATAAAAATTGAATTTGAAGATTGAAACAATTAAGATTCCTTAATTAAATAAATTAGAAATTAAAATTAATTGATGATAATTTCCGCACTCTTTCTCACCGACTGATTTGTAGCGTAGTAAATGTAAATGTATTACTTTGTGACAGTATTGTGATACTCGTACAAAATATCCGACATGAAATGATAAGCGAGGGAATAATGGGCTTAATTTTGTTTAACTGAATGTCAGCTCGGTAATCTGCGTCCACTATCCCATAGTTTGTAAATATGTCACACTATAACCCAGCACTCAGGCATCCCCATTTCTACCCATACATCTACTACCACACTTGGCCTCATTCTATTTAATTAAAGCTTCAAGCTACAAGAGAAATATAATTTTTCGTTATATATATTTTCCGGATTCAAAAATTTCAGTGATATGACAGTTAATGTTATATTGGATCAAATTATATAATATCTAATTGAATAATAATAAATAATAAATAAATATTTACAATAATAAATAATAATTAGATTAAATAAAATAAATAATTAATAAATAATAATTAAATTAATTAATCATTTAATTAATCCTTATCGTGACGCCATTTTTTCGCGGGGGTAGGCAGAGAGGATAGAGCGTCACACTATTTTGTCTTGACACAATCTCGGCGATTTTTGAGGCTCCTAATAGGAACATATTCCAGTATCTGGTTAATCTGGTTATGCCACGTCTTTTGCGGTCACTCTTTCTTTCTGGCGCCGTCAATACTTGCAACATATATATTTCTTTCCAATCTTTTCTCATTCATTCACTCAACATGCCCAAACCATCTGTGTGACCCCTTTTTAATTCTATTTACTTCGCTAAGATCAGCTTTACATTATTTCTTCATATCTTCATTCTTTATTCTATTCATATTAGAGGCACACTTTATATGCTTTTCATAGCCAAAATAATAAAGACGATTTTTTTTTATTTTTCATTAAAATTATTTTAGAAGTAGCTACCATTGATCAAAGTTTCGAAAATATGCGCCATTTATGGCGCTGACTGCAACGCTTTTGACCAAACATGTGACTGCATGCAGCATCATTAGGCGGTGAATGGGTTGACCACCCTCTCCCGACCCGCGTGGTATCTTAAACAATAAGAAGCATGTTTAAACGTATGTTTAAACGGCAGTATCGCAGCTAGAGTTTTAGACAATTAACCTACCTTTTGTTCTTAGACTGAATTTACACGATCGTGCCATATAATGGCGTTGACCAGGGAAGAGAGATTAAAAAAACTCGTAAAATGACATCTTTGGTATCTGTTTGAAGAGCCTGTTGCTTTGCATACTTCGATGATGAATTTCTCTTGGAAATGAAATGGAAAATGATCACTGCTCTCGGAGAATCAAGAACTGGAAGGTTCTTCAAAGCGAGTAACTCGTAAAAATGCTCTCATTGCGGTTAAAAAATTTTGGTTGTGTTTAAAAATCATACGTTGAATTTTTTCAACACAATCGCCATTTGGTGTGATTTTTAGGATGATGATGATTATAATAAAACATAGACTTTTGTATATTCTAATAAAGTTGTAAATGAGATTGTAGAGAGAGAAGCAGTGCTCATGAAAGTCATGTGGTGGTATGAAGACAATCGTCTTCACTCGACCGATGGAGAGTTAAAGCAATATTTACGCAAGGCGGATAATGATTATTGAAGAAAATTTTATGGCTCTAAAAAGTTCACGTTGACGTCATCATGAATAATTAATATTCCTTTTAATTTTATTTTTTAAATGTTTCATGTAGTTATTGCATTTACATAAATCTAAAAATTAACTAAATTTTCTTAAAAAATTGCTTAAAATATTTTTTTACAGTTTAAATGCTATATTTTTTTATTATAATATATTATAATATTATAAATGTTATATTTTAATATATATTGTATATAACGTATATTTTTTAGTTAAGCCCCTTCACTTTCACAACTAGTAGCAATCCCTAAAAGTTATTTATAAAATCTGAAAAAAATACAGTGTAAGTTTTTAGACATATGAAATAGATTTTTATTTTAATTTTTCATAAATTTTTAAAGTACCCTAATATATATGTAAAGTGAGAACTCCTACTTTTTGAACACTTTGAATATTTTAAACAAAATAATGCTTTGCAACCGGTTTGAAAAATAATTCTTAACAAAACAGCAATGACAACCAAAGAGCCACAACCAGTGCTATATCGTGAAAGGTAAACTTCTCAGTGATTTATGATTTTTTCTAAATATTTATTTGACAAACATAAATAATTTTAAGGGTAGCCAAAATACATACACACACACCTTTGAGGGTTATTAATTATTTTTTAAGGCTAGAAATCCGTTTCGCAAACTAGCGAATGTGTCAAATTACGTCGATAGATCATGCGCTTTCAAGCCATAAGAGAGATGCCATCTAAGCGTAAATCAAATAAAAATTACACTTTCGTCACATATTTAGGTACATATAAGTTTCTAAATAAGTATGGTTTTGATAGAAAGAAATGGTCATATACTCTTTGATTTCGAGCGCCAGCGGAATACCAGGCGTCCCCGCAGAACTACTGCCTCTGTCAAAATATTTACTTGTTTAAACTTTTGACAAATGCAAAAATATATTATTTGAGTCGAATTATTGTTTTCCGTGAATAATCTACGAAACATATTAATAGTTCTGAACTCTTTTTTAAATCAATGCATTATAGATAGGCAACGCGCATACGCACGGCACACACAATCTGTACTTTGCCTCATATGGAATCTTGAATTTTTGAACCTGGACTATAATATTGCAGACTGAAATTCGAGTAATGACGTATGTTCAAAGCTAAAAAAGATGAAACCTTTCGCCAAATGCATAAAAATTCTTATTAAATTGTAGATATCAATTGTTTTTGAGCCTATAATATAATAATACGAGTAATTCACAAAAATGTCGAATTTGGCGTAGAAGTACGATTAATAGTGGAATAAATGATAAGTAATATTCGGCAATACAGGGTGTACCAGAGTTAGCAGCAGAAACTTAGCTGGTAGATTTCTGACTATGCTATGAGTCTAAAATGTTCAAGCAACCATGGCCTAATATCAATAGTTATGGAGATATGCAATATCAAAGTTTGCATTTTTTTCAATACTTCTTATTTATTTTTTTGAAAAAAGGTTTCCAAATTACACAAATAATAATTGACCCAGTAGGTATGGCTATTTTAAGAATATTATTTATTCCCAAAGAAAATGAGGTTACCGGCGTTCGAGAGAGAGAACGGTTACTGCTGGTGACACGCTCCACCGTGTCTAGATATCTACTATCGTTGAATTGTGGTAAAACAATGAAAATTTCACTTTTAGAAAAGCGAATAGTCCATGCATTGAGTTGCAGCATATAACTGTGAGTATTTAAAAAAAGTGTTTGTTATAATAAAATTCTACAAAATATTTTCCACTGGTTTCATGCTCGAGACGAATGTTTTAAAATAAAATCACAATTTTAGGCATTCACGATTTTTTAATAATTGACGACAGAAATTGATGAAAAAAACCAGTGATTTTGATAAAAAAAAATTTAATTCACACATATTAAAGTTAAAATTGAATTAATGAATAATTTGTTCAAGTAATTTATTATTTTCGTGACAAATTTTTTCAACATGTTAAGTATTTAATAAATATTAAATTCTTTCACATTTATTCGACATCATATATAACATTAGTTTAATTTTAAACATTGTTTAAGAAACGTTCGTATTCAAAACTGAATTCGACTTGCATTTCTTGCTTTTAACTTTAGAAATATAAAGTAGGTAAATAAATACGCGGAGTACAGAAGATACATTACATGTTACATGGATAAATAATATATTATTTAATATTTTTATGTTGAATGTGGATCTCTCTATAATATTTCATATCTCTTCTTCAAAACGAAGGAAATGGGAAATATAATAGACAAGTACTTCTTTTTTGTTGAGTGAATAGTTTTACTTGTCATACTGTCCCCGATAAGATTTAATAATATTTTCCACACAATTTGTAACAAAGGTGCTGGGATTATTGGCCTTTCGCATTAGTGATGCTTTTTACCACAATCGATCGGCCCATAATATTATTTACCTTTGAATTAAACGAATCCATTAGATTACTGATTCGGGTATAAAACCACCAAGACCCCTAATGGCTCTCTGAAATCAATTAATTCGATGCAAACAAACTCAATAGTATTTTACGAATATTTGATAGTATTTTATAAATACTTTTTCCGCATAATGTTTATTACTCCCTTTATAACTCGTGGCGTCTGCTTGCTGGACGAAAAAACTTTGGATTGATTTTTAACCCTTTTCCCGTGATTCAGCAGATGAAGCAGACTCGTGGCGACGATCAAGAAGATCTATCGATTTTTTTTTTTAAATAATAATAATTATAGTAAATGTTTGGATTTTTAGAAAATTAAATTGATTTTTTAACTAACTCTAACTCATAATTCATGAGTTCGTCATGAGTTCGTACCGCATAAATCGCGAAAGCAATCCAAATCCTAGCTAGTAAAGTAATTGTGATCTACTGACGTAGGTTACGAAATATAAATTTAAGCCTTAATATAAATATAATTTTAGTAACTTATTTGAATCAAAATGCAATAGCACTTGTGTAGTATTCATCTCCATTCTGAACTGAATATTGCAACTCCATCTAAATAAAATTTATCATCATATCAATGCGATGATCTCTCGTACCTACCAATCATAAATTATATCAGATCGCGTTAAATCTATTGCCTATGACTCCCTCACTGGAAATACATCGCGGATTCAAAATACGAGAGCGAGGCGTTCGATAATCAGAGCACAGGACCTGATGGATGACAGACGCTGAGGTTGCAGCCAAGCGGATCATGAGGTGCGGGAACACCTTGCGATGCTTCTTCACGACTCGACCTAAGAGGACGGTGCCTTAACCCAGCGGTGCATTTTTGACTTTAACTCGCGGAATTCGTCAACCTAATCTTAGTGATACTAACCGTAACTTAGGAATGATTTGCTAGATAGCTCCAGCGCAGGGATAGTGGCCAATTTATTTTGATTAATCCAATTAATAACGCAGGTTAGATAGCAGATAGGATGAAATTAGAAAACATAACGTTTGTAAATAAAACTTATTGTAATAAACCTCGTTAAGTTACTCAATCTCTTTCAGTGAATCATGTAAAGTCCACCTAAACCAGTCATATCATCCCCGTATAGGTTCCCTCAAAGCACTTTATTCCGAATCGAACTTACGAATATCTCTTCCTATTCTATCGCTGGCGGCCGGTGGGAAGCATGACGGGCAAATCCGCGGGCTCCTTATGAGCTGCGTAATGCAAAGATCCCTAAGATCGGCAGTCGCAAAGTGACCTAAACCGTGATAACCCTCACACCTCCCATTACGCCTCCAACTTGGTGAAGTGCCGTGGGGTGATCTCAATTCAGCTCAGAAAACGTGGATCACACCCGTTCACACCTTCCAATATATATATATATATAATGTGAATAAATGAAATAAAGAGAAACAAATATCAAATAATAAAACTGAAAAATTAAATGCTGGAACCTGGATTCGAACCACGGACCTCTGTATTTCGCGCACAGCGTGTTACCAATTTCGCTATCTCAGCGACTTAATAAGTCGTCAGTATTTGATAGTTATATGGTTCTCTTTGAATTATTAATTCACTTATTTATATTATTCCATTTTTATTCGGGAAATAATCTAATCTTGATAAAAGTTTTGGGCAGGACTCAAAATAAGAGGCCCTTGAGAATGAGCAGTGTTACCTGTTCGAAACGTTTGTTAGTTAAAAATTTTAAAGAGGGTTGTTTTAACCATGAAATAATATTCGTAAAAGTATTATTATGAAAGCAAATTTATTCTTAAAATACTAAGTTTCAGATATGTTATTTTTAACTGATATAGAGAATTTTTTCCAATTTGCTTTTCATCATCATTATCATTTGGGCGCAACACATTATCAAAGTCTAGGGCTAATTGAATTGAAACGATTAAAAGCATTCTACGAAGTCTTACTCTACAAAAACTTGTAGAGACTAGATCCATTGAGGGTTTGGTAAAGTAGAGCTGCCAACTTTTCTCGATATGTTTATATTTAATTAATAATTATTTTATCTAGGCTAGAATGTTTTGCAACCTTATTAAGGAGTTATCTTCGAACCATTTTCGCCAGTAATTAAGCAAATCCTTAACATTTCTAAGAATTGGAACGCTCAGCTTTTGATCCTAAATTATATATTTTATAACGACGCAAATCTATCGCTCGGTGGTCCGATAGCCAGGACAAAGATGAAGGAGAAAGCGAGGATTACGCGAACAATTCCCAGGGACCTCCATGCTGACCTACGGGACTTACAGGAAGGCGTTGCTCCTACCTCAGAGCTCAGGATCATCACGCTCCGTCAAAAATGTATAAAGTGGCACCAGAATTCGACCTTAGGCATCAGGGTCATTCATAAACTGTATTTAAAAACTGTGCATAATGTAATTCATAAATTCCAACGTCATAATTGAAAGCTTAGGTATTATTTGAAATTGTGCTAATAGAAAATAGATTGCTTAGTTTTGTCCTGTCATCTAGTCGTCAATACAAGCCTAAATCCTCGATCAAAATTTAATGTACCGACCCAATTCTGACCTTTTCTTCGTTCGTTCGTTCGATCAAATTGGTTTTTTTGACTTGTTGAGAGCAAAGCGGGTAACGGTTATTTGTCCACCAATGCGCGGGCATCTTTGAAATGTTTATACCACTCTTTTATCCAAGAGATACTCATAACATCATCCTCAAAAGCCTGTTAGATCTTGCGAATGGCTTCCACTTGGATCGCGTAAAACTTTTAGCAAAATTAAATTCACAATCGCCGCTCCAGTCGTTCTGTCATTTCACGATAATTGACAAATCTACGGACGACTCAGAGACTCTGGCTGTCAGAGACTGTCGCTTTTTGTGGATAGGAAAAATTCATGCATGCGCATGAACGTCCTCTGCACATTTCAACCAATGGACATCTGCAGTGTTTCATTTAATTGGGCGGAAAAAATAAAAGTTCAATTTTTTTTAATTATTCACTTTTCATACATCCGTTCAATATGATCTACTTTTAAAAAAAATATATATTTTTACGCCGAGCTTTTACGGAAGTGTGGGAAGCAAGCTCTTACTTTTTTCAACGTATATTAATGTCATCTATAATATTTTGATGATTAACTAGCTATATGATTAACTAGCTACACATGGGACAGGCGTAGCCTAGTAGAGTGGCATAATCCACAAATTAAACAAAACAAAAAAATGTGTAATTTATCTTATGTTTTATTGTTAAATTAGAATTAAGTACCTTTATTTGTAAACAAGGATTTTTTAAATAAATTTAAAAAAAACATTGTCTGGTAGAAAAATTATTTCTGACCTTATTTATCTTTTTAAAATTGATAATGCCTTATTAAATTATCATGAAGTAAATTCATTAATAATATATTATGTTCCTGCCAGTTCTACAGAGAAAAACATAACTTTTTACTGGCAGCCTGGAAATAAAAAATATATATATTAAACATTACATATACATAGGCTTGGAAATGAATATCCTTTTTTGTCGGCTGTATTTTCTGCCTTTCAAATTTACTTCACTAAAAATTTCTCTCATAAATTTAATTTGATTTTTCAGTTTATATTTTTAATTAACTTTTAGATTGTTCGGAGGTTTTGTTATGTGTTTACATTTTTTTTCAATACATGCAGTTTAATTTTTTTAATGAAAAATTAATCAATGGAGTACATTGTTACGTAAGAATTTTAAAAAAAATGTTATAATACCGTAGTATCACGACAGGTGTTAGAGTACTGCACAATACTAAGTGTGTCCCATCCCTAGTGGCAGGGGCTTATAAAAACTCTCGCACGGGAAAGATCGGTCCCTTCTGCATACGACACTTTTTTAGCTTTGAGCTGTTACAACCGAGGGTTCGGGAAACAGAACGTCTGGTTCTACCCGGTAATAATGGCTATTGTGCACATCCATTCTTGAGATCAGCAGAATATATGGTCTGGTCACTACTAATTTTGTTGTATATTCTCTTTTGCAGATCCCTCTCGGGATTCAACGCAATTTTAATTAAAAACTCCTTAGATTAAATCAATTTAAATGAAAACTCCTTAGAGGAAATCAGTTTAAACTAAAACTCCTTGGTATTAACTTTATTTCATAACTAATAATTAATTAATAATTATTTTATCTAGGCAAGAATGTCTTGCAACTTTATTAAGGAGTTATCTTCGAACCATTTTCGCCAGTAATTAAGCAAATCCTTAACATTTCTAAGAAATTGGAATTGGAATTGGAAAAAAGAATTGGAACGCTTAGCTTTTGATCCTAAATTATATAACGACGCAAATCTATCGCTCGATGGTCCGATAGCCAGGACAAAGATGAAGGAGAAAGCGAGGATTACGCGTACAATTCCCAGGGACCTCCATGCTGACCACTTACAGGAAGGCGTTGCTCCTACCTCAGGGATCATCACGCTCCGTCAAAAATGTATAAAGTGGCACCAGAATTCGACCTTAGACGTCAGGGTCATTCATAAACTGTATTTAAAAACTGTGCATAATGTAATTCATAAATTCCAACGTCAAAATTGAAAGCTTAGGTATTATTTGAAATTGTGCTAATAGAAAATAGGTTCAGGATCAGTTAGCGGCCGACTTTACAAGCAATTATTTAATAATAAATCGTACAAAATTCAAGACAGTATTAGTTAGCTGTAGATAAAATGAAATTTATTCTTGTATCACAATTTTATAATAAATTGTAAGAATAATCTAATCTATTTTCAGTTCCACCTAATGTTAAATCCACTTATCCAGTCTACCATCCCACGTTATATTGCCCTAGCCGTTCATTACTAAGTCGGACCCACATATATACCCTAGTCTCATGCATTTCTCTGAGCAGTCGGTGAGAAAGAGCAAAAGTCAGATCACGTGAGTTCCTTCAGAGCCTGGTGTATTAAAACTCATCAAGTGTAACACCAGTCCGCGAACCTCGACCTCAATGCACTACAACCCCTCAACGTATCACATCAATATTTTTACTATTTTCAAATTAAGCTAAATGTTTGTGGTATGAAAATAGGACTAACGTGCTAGCCTGGAGTGAGATTCGTACCTGCGACCTTTGGAAGCTGTAAAAAATGCACAAATAATAATATTGAAAAATATCGCGAACACGAGGGCATGTCTTTTGCTATTCACGAGGCAAGAATTCTAACCACAAGACCAACAAGCTACATTTAGTTTGTCACTGTTCTACAATGACCTGATAAAGATATTTAGGATCCACTGTCTGATTTCGCCTGAACTACAAACTTCATAATTCCAAAAAATATGTATACTTATTGTATTTAATTGTGCTGTATTCTTGGCATTACTTTTTTTTAATGTTCTATTAACCGACATTTTTTTAATATGAATTCATTATTTACTTGCCATGTGTCTTAAAAAACTTTATGGCTATGATTGTTGTCAAAATAAAATAAATATGTTACTAATAAATCATTCGATTATTCGCTCTCATGAAACTTTTCTTATATAGATTTAAAGTGATTTTTTGATCATATTATAATCTGCCTCGAATTATGCTTTTCTCTCATGCTATAATTTTGAATTATGCTTTTTTCTCTTGGTATATTTTTGAATAATGCTTTTCTCTAATGGTATAATCACGTGGCACGCCACGACACTCCGAAACACGTTCAGGTAAAAACCACAAATATATAATTTCGTCTCCATGAGACATCTATAACTATATTGATAAATGATCCTGTGACAAGAATCCAGTACTGTGTTCTAAAAATTTGGACAAACTCAAAATTTTCTATATCTATTACTTCTCTGGTTTCTCATCACATGTTTATTTGTATTTCCGTATATTTATTGTTTTAAATATTTTTTAAATAATTCTAATGGATACCCAGGTAGACATCCCCCATCTATATAAATCACGGATGCTACATGAAAATAAAGTCTGGGGTTCTGCAAGCATATCTAAATGCAGTAATATTGTACCATTGTAATCGGATACTGTTATACATTGTAATTGTTCATAGCAAATTAAAAAGTATAATGCATTAATTTCTACCAACTATTTATTAAAATATAATTTATAAAAATGAACTTTGTTTTCATTGTATATATACAATTGTATCCTGACGAAGTGGCCATGGGCTCTGAAACATGTAGATATTTTTCAATATAAAAGTGATGAAAACAAAGTTCATTTTCATTAATTATATTAATAATGTCACCTAATAATTATTTTTCTCTTTTCGAAGAAGTATTTATTAAAAATATTTAATAATCACTTCTTCAGTCAGGTTTTATAAGAAGTTTATTAATATTAAACTTCTTATAGAACCCGACGCTACCATTGTTGAATGTAAAATAAACGCATGCTCAATTTTTTACTAAATGGAGAATAGGCGCTTTTCAACCAAGAATTTTTAATGCGTCTTTGAATTCGAAAAATAATAAATTTCAAAGGATATTTTCATATTATAATGTATTGAAACTTGAATAATGTTAAATATATAATCTTCTATTCTACTTTAATTTAATATTAGTTTGAAAGGATTAAAAAAACAGTGTGTTGCTTGAAATGTAACATGGTATTTCAGCGGACAATTTATCCCGTAATAAATTGAACCCGTTCGGGTATTTGTATCGTACAGACATAATCTCCTTGTTATGCGTGGCGTACAAAGAATAAACATTTGAAAGGATAAACATTTCAAACTACGAACATGATTTTATAGTCAGCCAGTCAATTTAGAAGAAAAACATGTCTTGGAAGAAATTTTCTAGACGGTGATCTTTTATTTTATAAATTCTGAATACTAAACAGCTTTGACGGCTTCATAAGAATATACGGTACAATTTTTATTTATTTTTTATTTACTCAAATTAATGCTTAAAATGTATGGAAATATTTTACAAAGAAAAATATTGAAACGTTTGAAAAATTTATACTTCGTACATCCATAATCGCTAACAATAATATCTATAAAATTATTAAATGTGATGTGTGGGGGTGTGTATGTTTACGTGTGCGTTGTTCTTTGGTTTTAAGCCTGTGAATTCATTATTTTAAATTTTTGTTAAATAATATTAAAAAAACTAATGGTTGTAGTATAGATAACTATTTATGAATTTAATAATTATTTTTTATGTTTATAGCGTTAATTTTGTGGTTGGACATAATTATTGATTTTAATTAATTTAAAACTTTGTATAAATCACTTGGAGTAACTTTAGGTCTACCGATTTCGATATCATCCTTTAGGATGGAAGCATACTTAAGAAGATACAGTGGTATCGAAATCGGGAAATTTTAGACGATACGAAGTTATGGACAGACAGACAGACAGACAGACGGACGGGCAGACGGACAGACAACGAAATTATTATGTTTGATATCATAGACCACCAAAATGTGACTATGAAGTATGAATAAATTTTATATGTAATGGCATAAGATGAAATATAGTATTATTATTAGACTTCTTACACATTATAAAATTACGAAATTATTATGTTTGGTACCATAGACCACCAAAATGTGGCTATTATGTATGAATAAATTTTATATGTAACGGCATAAGATGAAATATAATATTATTAGACTTCTTATAGATTATAAAAAATAGCAGAGATAAAACGGTTATTTTATTTTAATAAAGAAATAATAATATTTTACATAATAATGTACATATATTGTCCAAATCTCGTACACGTGTATGCAAATGCATTGCTCACATATGTTTATGCTATATTTGTTTTGCTCTTCTTTTTCTCTGTCTTTTTCTCTTTTTCTGAATAGATCTGTTCTTTTCTCATCATTGTTAATTCCCCCTTTACCTTTAATTCTTTGACTCTCGTGATTTTGTTCTTTGTTTCATAACTAAAACCTTTATATTTTTTTGTATATTGTTAAGTAATTGTTGTTATATTTTAATACATAACATTTTAATTCTGTGGAAACTTGTAAGATCGACTCTATACTATTTAATATTCTTGTGTAACCTGTTTTTTAATTTGAACTGTAAGTCACCCCTAAATAAATTAAAAGAAAACACTTAGTATAAAATCAAAATTTATTAAATAATCAACATGTTTCACGGCGAATGGTCCTTTCCTCGGGATACGACGTATACCAAAAACTGTAATTCGAAGTATTGAAACAAATACAAATAAAATTGGATTTAAGTAAATAATTTAGAACTAATGTGAAAACGAATTGTAACGGCAACTGTGCAAAAGGGATTTGATTATTTATAATATTTATTTTTCTAACACCTTTTCTTTAAAGAACACACACTTACACTTTTGAGTTTTTTACACTGCACTGAAAAATAAGCAGTTGTACCGAATCTCTAGCGTTCATATAGGTACATAAATAACAAGTGATAATAACAAAAAATAAATCAAAATTACACAAATTAACAAGAAACTTGTAATTGAATGGTAGCATATATGTATACTTGTTTACTTCAATTGCCCATTTTATGTAATCTTAACGAAAAAGCATGTAACTCCATTGTGAAAACATTAGGGACATTCATAGAATTCATTCCAAAATCTGTTTCCTCAATAAGTAATGTATAAATGTGGGTATGTCTCTTAAGTAAAGTCTTTTTAATCTTCTCTTTACCATTTACCTATTCCGGTATCTCTCTTAATACATATATGTGCTTAAGGATTGGCTTTATGGCAGGTTGCCACCTAAAACCGTGACAGTACTTTTCCTGGAAATACTGAGTACCGTCTTTGACCTACACTAGAGTGGTTATTCTACCGCGCTTCTGCCCAAATGAACAAAATTCTGCTGAAATTTATTACATATTTAATGATGTAATCTAAAAAGATTTTCAATATAATTTATATATAGGTGTTTTAGTACTTTATTTGCTTATCATAAAAAAATTTGAGACGTAATTATACACCTTTCTATTCGAATGAGTTTTAGTTAGCGCGCAAGTTTATACGGAATAATATTCTATTCGTAACACAAAAAAAATATCTCAATAACTATGAGAAGTGAAATAATCTAAAACGTCTCAAGTGACGTACCTTGTTGTTTTAACTTTTCGGTGTATTTAAAATGGCATTTGTGTATGTGTTGAAATCTGTTTTACTTATTATTACTTTTAAAATAATTCTCTTCTTTAAATAAACCAATAAAATAAAATAAATAAAAATAATGAAAAAAAAATAATTAATAATAAAATAAAATAAATAAAAATAATTCTCTTCTTTTCTCTTGTTTTCCTCTCTCCTGGAAACTTGATAATCTGTTGATGGGTTTCTGTATCCCATCGTACTGCGCCATTAAATTGATAGGATATAACTAAAATAGAATAAATCATTTAACCACTACTTAAATGTAATATCCAGAACCCTGAAAGGCCCTGTACACATTGGCCGAGGTTGGCCCAATGCGAGGTCAGCCCAATGTGTACAGTGGGATTTGGCGCAGTTGGCCGAGCTTGGCTTACTTGTCGGTTTTTCGAGCACACAAAAGACAAAAGAGGCGTAGCTCGGCCGCCGTCGGCCATTTTTAGTTTGTCAACGTCCGCCGACTGTAGTGTACGTCTCCTGTGTTTCGTGAATGTTATCATGTTTGCTGTGATGGATTATACTTCATGGAGTATGTTTTTTTTTAATTAATTTATAATTTGATTCCAATTAGAGACAATATATGTTATAAAAGGTTTTGAAAAACCTACGTAAAAATTGTAATATTTTTTGTATTTAATTTTTTAACGTATATATCTTTTTGTATTTACATGTATACGGGCTATTTTTTTGATATTATAAAGCGACAATCTTAAGCTATTTAATGACATATAATTGAGTCCCCCATATTTCCCCCATTTCTAATAAAAAATATTTTTTCAGATTGTGTGTGCTCTCTTTCAAAAATTGAGTTTATTGAAGAATGGCGGAAACACAAGAAAGAAGAACAAAATTCTCATCTTATGGATTTTATAATACAAAAATTTAGTATTACGGATGTGACTTTTGTTTCACAGAGGTGTTTACAGTTAAAAATTTTAGTTCAGGTACTAAAAGATAAATGTTTTAAATGTTAATCCTTGAATAAACAGCGTGATTATTTCCAGTATACAGAGTATTTGTTAATTACATATTTAACTTATACCTTTGATATATATATTAAATAGGCCTACTTGCAGCTTCGACTTTTAAACCACGTATTGCTTGTACATAGCCCCCAGACCCACGTTAAGTAGATTAATCAATTTATATGAAAATTTAAAAAATATATATATATAATAAAGGGAAAAATGCAAGGGCCCCTCTACTGGTTCTAGCCGAAGGCCCCCAAGGGTGCCAATCCGCCCCTGTCGCGGTCACCCATTTTGCGATGTTGGCCAACGTTGGCTAATGTGTGATCGCTGTCCGCCGCTCTGCTAAAGTTGGCCCAATGTGTACGGGGCTCTTTAGAAAAAAAAATATAAATATATATATATATATAAAAAATTCTTTTTATTTCAATAATTTCGTGCAAATCTCTCAAGAAACGAATTTAGAGAATAGATCCAAATAAAGTAAATGTTTAATTTGAAATAATATCATCTTGAAATAGGTCAATCATTGTTAACACATGAAACATTATGAGCATGCTTTATACTACTCGAACATAATGTTATACAATATTGCAGTCTCATATTTCCTGAAATAATTAATGTAATAATTCATCCGTGATCTAATAACTGACTGATTTAATTTAATCCGCTTCTCGGGTACATTGCTTATAATAATGCCTCGTTTCCTGAAACACTGAGTGACGTCAGTTTACAAATTGTGCAAGTTGTGTCCTGAACTGCATCGTATAATTAATAAATAATTGAAATATAAACGTTATAGAGGAATATAGAGCAAAGTTCTATCTTTAAAATGTAGATAGAATAAGAAGGTGAAGGTTTTTAAAAATCATTATTATTTAATGAGAAGTAACTTTTATATGTTTAAGTATATCTTCTTCTTCTTCTTTATCAGCCTTCATTTCTCCACTGCTGGATATAGGCCTCTTCCATACCCTTCCATCCTTCTTTGTTGTTTGATAATTGTAGCCATTTCTTTCGCCCCACAGCAGCTATATCGTCGGCCCATTTCTTTTGAGGTCTTCCGATGCCTCTTTTATTCTCCCAAGGCCGTCATTTCAGAACTCTGGGAGGCCATCTTGTAGCATCCTGCCTTGCAAAATTTCTTGCCCATTGCCATTTTAGCTTTGCTATACGATCAATAATTGATCATATTTTTTTTGATGGTATCTAACAAATCATAATCAAATAAAAACGATTAACTTGATTGTTATTTTTTTTTATATTTGTTAGATGTGCAATAGTTCTATACGTTAGGTGATGATTCCTTTTCATAAATCAGCTAACCCATTATGGACCAATTTTCTCGTTTTAAAATGAACGTTTTGAAAGTCTGAAGCTACTTTTGATTGATAGTTGGTAATTTTTGAGCCTTTAAAAATAACTATCAAGTTCTTAAGCATAGTCAAATATACTTTTTTCTATAGCTTTGGAAGATATAAGCCAAAATCCACCAAATTCTTTCGTACAAAAACAGCTTAAAGTGACTTTGTAGCTTTCCAATAGGTATGCCATATTTTTTGCTGTAGCAGATAAAGAACTAATTAATATTCGCCTCTTCCATTGCTTTTATATGTTCTACAACTGAATTTATTTGTTCACCATCTCAATAAAAATAAAATATGGAAGTAAATAAATTTGGTTTTAATTTAAAGAATTCACATTAGCTATATCGCAGCTACAGCTATAGCTATCACAATTTCATACAACTTTCCACTTTGCCCTAATCGTGCAATATAAAAAAAAAGAATATGTCCTAAAATCATACAAATAAATCATAAATTCATTCAATAACGACAAACTACACGTTTATGCATTGTATTAATAAATAATATATGAATCAATACACCATTCGAATTCACACTATTTCGCAATTTATCTCTGGACTACGAACTCTTTATTATCGCTGAGTAATAATTAATAATAACTTGATCACTTATTAGAACAATCCGTTTAATTCTCGCACATATAAATTGCACTTATTAATTTCGCCACCTAGGTACTTCCGCTCAATTATTTCGCTTCACTTAATCTACGCGTTACTGGTAAACATACGATAGTAATACCAATCGCAACAGCTTTAGTAGAAAAAATAAAAAATATTTTTATATAATACATGTTCTATGAACACAATTATTGGATTTTGTCCACTGGAGATAAGATAAATTCATAATAAAGTCATCTAATAAAATAAATTTTTAAAAAATAGAAGTCTCATAGAGACAAAGCTATTTATTCAGATGACTTAAGCATAGAGCCTTCAAATATTTGAAAGAAGATAAATACAATAGGATATATTCAACTATCATATGAGACTTCTGTATATAATATTATCTTGATTAACAAATAAACTTGTGTGCTGACAATACTCCAGGTGCTCGTTGACATCCAGAGCAGGTCGAGCAGTTTTGAGGGTACATAATTTGTGAGCTCTGCCCCACCTATTTGCCTCGCTGTAGTTAAATGTGGATGTAGATTATGGGTTTCTATCAAAGATATATTCATCATACCTTATTCTTCACACTTTTCTATGTCACGCGATAATTTCTCCATTTTCATTTTATATTCCGTTTCATTTTAAATAATTAGCATTTTATCCTTTTACATATTGGGCTTAAATTCAGCTACAAAGAAATATTAACACCATATGGTTTTAAGTAAAAAATAAATATTAACACCACTTCATTTCACATTCAATGTGAGTCGTAAGTTGTTAATGTTCGTTTCCCTTTTGTCTCTGTTTCTTTACCAATTCCAGTACCAAGTACCCCTTAATCTTATTCCAAATGTTTCTTGGGTGTATTATCACTTTTTCGACTTCCTTATCCTTAGACTTATCCTGACATAGATTATATCCTTCAGATGTATTTGATAGAGGTGCAGTGCATCTTTTTTATTGTTATTATTGATGTTTGAAATTCAGAAACGTCAATTATCAAATATTCTACAGTGGGAGAATAATAAATACGTCATACACAAGTTAGGGCGGGCGAACTTTTGTCGAGTTGGCGAGCCCCCGCGGTTAAACTTTCTTCGCATTGTAAACTGTGGGGTTGAAGTTTTCATCCCCTTTACCATTGCCATGCAATATTTTTTTAACATTGACTTTAAATACAGACAACTTTAAAATTTATTCAGGTAAACAGAACAAAGCTTTGAGTTTTTCTCGGAAAATCTTTAGTCTTGAACTTTTTCTTCATATTAATAATTATTTTTCTTCAAAAATATTTACACTTGGCTTACATCGATACATATCTAACTTTACTGACTCTTACAACTACGATACAAATTTAAAATACTGGGTATTCCACAAAAACTGCGGAATGACATTTGACATTTGTCCAATTTAAAAAAAATTGTATTTAAAAAAAAAAAATCCTTTTGAACTTGTCATTTTTAAATTACAAAGAAAACAACTGATAAAAATAGTTTTATGTATTAGTATGTTCTGAGAACTTAATTAAGATAAATTATAAAATCTCACAGAGACGAAGCTATGAATAGATGAACATGCCAGCTTTAAAATATATTAATAGAAAATGCTATCTTGTGTACAATAATCTTTTAAAATGGTAGCTAGCTACATGTTTTATTTAAATTAAATATATTATTTTTAAAATATTTATAAAAGAATAAAAAATATATTAACCTATGAAACAGAAAAGATAATTTTATTTATTTATTTTAACGATTTTATAATTCCAGTGATAAAGTTATCAATGAAAGAGAATATCTTTATTTTGTAAAAATATTTATGTTGGACACCTGGCACAACGATCTGTGTGCCTTTAATATTTTGAAGAGAAACTTCTTTTTGCACGTTACAATAAGTGCAAATGGTCAAAAATCATCCATACACTGAGTTGCATTACTTTTTTCTGTCGTTTCATAAATTCAAAGTGTTCTACAATGAGAACAAAATGATTGTGTGGTGACATTATTAGTATAATTAATAGGAATATGCTTTATTTTCACCACTTATCATGAAAACAAGGTTAATCTATATTCATTATGTTGTATAAAAGATAACTCTATGAGAGAAGCGCTGTGTTTCAACTCTTAATCCCTGTTGTGCCACCATCTCGCTTGAGAAGTAAATCTTATGACCGATAACTGCATGTACAAGAAGAATACAGATAAATTATTTTATAAGATAATTTTTTGTATGCAGAAATAAAGAGATGAATGCATTTTGCAGTATTTCCTGTGCACCACATAACAGAGCGTGATTTATATTTTGTTCTGACCTCGTTTGCCAAACCACCTTCTTTACGAGTTTTAGAACTTCATTTTCGCATTTATAATAACTACTACACGTTCACTAAGAATTTTAACTATGCCATATGAATATATTAAAAAGATTATTACGTAATACATTTAAAATTTGTGTAATTTATTGAAATTTCATTATTCTTCGATTCATGAGAATATCGATTTTTTTACAATATTTTGTATAATATGTGAACAACAATAGTAAAAATTGTTTTCTTTACCACAGTATGTACTCTTGGATGACTCAGTGCTCCAAAATTCTGCAAAGAAACGGCCCAGATGAAAGCGATAGCCAGAGCCGAAAAATACACTTACAGCCTGAGAACGAGAAGAGCCAATCCCAACGGCCTACCTAGGCAATGCGTTGGGACAGGGTCAGGAAGAAGAAGAAGATCTTGTGCTATAAAAATGACTCATTCACTGGTTACCTGAATCACTAGACCTACAATTTCGTCGTATTATGTATTCATTAATTTATTATATTCAAATAACATTAGCGTTAGAAATTTAAAATAATTTACAGAAAATATTTTATTGTGTCTTGAGTTATATATAAAAATGATTTATTACTGACTGAGTATATTTATGTGTGCGATAGTATTTAACATATACATTTATCTAGAGCCTTGTCTTGTTTAAAAAGAACATCCGACGAATATCTAAAAGGGCGGCCATTGATAAGCCTTTTGTGATCTTCAAGCCCACTAAAATAATATTTTGGCTTCTCCTCCCAACCCGCATATATTTTAAAAAGTAAATTAATAAAATCATTCTTTCACCACCCGTTAGGTTCATGCAATTTTCAGTAATAACTGATTACTGACCATTTTTTTCCTAAAATAAGGAAAAAAATGGTCAGTAATCAGTAATTGATAAATCCCAAATATTAGAATGTTTTGAATTTAAATTTTCTTGATTAACGTGTAAGTAAGTGGCGTGATATGTAATATTGAAAATATCACTGCCTATAATGCCAATCATTAATACGGGTACCTACTATAAAATCATCGATTTTTTCTAAAAACTGTTCTGATGAAACGTTGCAAGAAACCTTTTTAATAAGCCTTTCAAAAATGTGTGAAATTTTTTTAAGGCGCTGGTGATACACAGTATTCGTTCGATGGTGTATATATTCGGTAAACAAACGATCGAGTATAAATATTTCACAGGGAAAGAATAAATATTTCTCTGCATACAGTTATCGCCAGTCGAATTGTCAAAAAAAAAAACAACTACTAGGGGTGCTCAAAGAAGTTTTGGGACCATCACTAATATAACATGTAAAGCGTGGGGTCGACAAAATAAAAATGAATATTGAAATGAAATTGGAAATTGAAATAAAAGGAAATTGAAATTGAACTGAAATGAGATAGGTGGAAAAACACAAACAATGCCGGATGTATCTAATTAATAAAATATTAAAATACATAATTCTCATATGATCGGTGTTTTATTCGTAAATCGCACATTTTTTTTCTAATGCTGTCTTCCACCAAATGTCGAAAATCAATATGCATTATTCTAATTTAACGCATGCAAGATGTACAAGTATAGATCTCCGGTATTTTGGAAAGGTAGCCACTTTCTACAGTTCTGCAGCAAAGATTTCCACATTCTATCTTCAACTCGACTGCCTTGTACTCTATTCAATGATGAGGGGTATATATTTATCATTTCTCTCATGTTCTCTTCATACTTCAGTCGCATTCTCCACATTGAGAAATATATGTAGTCGACTCAGAGTCACGTAAATAACTTCCTAATCTAAATTTACTTTAAAACATATTTTTATGAAGGAAATGTAAAAAACAGGTGTTAATTGTTTAAAATTATTTTCAAGTTAGTTTTTATATAGTTTAAAGATTTGTATACTACTATAAACCATTATTTCTTATATTCTTATAGTATTAATACCCGCCTCGAGTAACATTGGAAAATTTTTTAAATTCTTTCAGCTATAAGTATAATGCAATGAATGACTTTATGGAAAAATGCATATTAAGACTTATAAGACGGCTTGACATAGCTCACTTGGATGTGTGTATTAAACAATCTTTCAGCCAATTACTATAGATAATATTAAATAAAATCGATAGTTTTATGGAACCACTATACCATTTTTATTGACAGAATTAAAAATGTTCATCCACAAATCGAATCTTTCTTTATCGGGGTCTTGCCCAGGGGTCAGCTCAGATCCAATATCAAGAAAATTTAAGGATGTTTTGGTCACCGGTTTCCATACAACGTCAATGAGATCGTCCATTTTAGGAGTCGGGTTTCTGAAAGGAATAATAAAAATTTTAAATGCATAAAAGGAAGAGTTTACTTAATATCTTTGCGATTTATAAAAAATATACATTTAATGCGGGTTTAAAGTCCCAACTTATTTATGTGTTAATATAACGTTTTACTTTGAACTCTTTCTTATAATGTGTGAAAATCATGTGATTTATTAATATTGATTGAGGTAAGAGGAATTTTTTAAATTCGATAACGTTGTCCCCAAAATGAAAAAAAAACATGGCGTTTCACGATAATGTACAAATTATCCAGTTAGTTGTGTAATTTTAATAAAAACGATTTCTTTAGCAATAATCCTAGCCATGAATATCTATGCATAATGATTTTTTTAGTAACAAGATTTTTCACCTCTGTAAAACCGCCAAGTGATCTCATTTTCTCGAGCTTATATTTCCAAGGCTGCCAAATTTGTTCATTAATTAATAAAGTTTGAATGTTTGAATGTTCATTAATTAATAAAAAAGGTGCAAATAAATCTTTCGGGTTTCTTTTTCTATTATATTTTATTTAACATTAGTAAGATTTTTTTATATTTTTTTATTTTATTTATTTATTGTTTATTTACATTTAGATTAGTTAATACAAGATACTAATAACTGCCACACTAGGTCAAAACCTGTTCTGTGGCAATTATTCTCATATGGTATGTATGTAGTAATAAAAAATGACAATTAAAGAATCTTAATCTAAAAGAAAATAAAAAGAAAAGAAAATATACATACAAAATCAAGATCAGAATTTAAAGTAAATCATAGGAATACCTAAATCTAAGAGAAAAGAAAAAAAAAGAAAATACACATACAAAATTAAGATAAGAATTTAAGTAGTTACAAAAATAAATATTATATTATAGTATACTTTGAATTATATAAATAGTCAAGGGCGGATCACTTCTTCAGCATACCTTTTACCTAATATTTTTATAAACTTATTAATATGATGTTTAAAAGGTTTGAGTAGAGTTATTTCTTTAGTTTCATTAGGTAACTTGTTAAAAACAAGCGGGGCAGTGAAATTAAATTGTCTTTGCCCAAAAGACGTTTTCCTTTTAGGTACCTCGAAAATAATTGTATTTGCCAGCCTTTTAACCCGTGTTTGTTGTGTACGATTAAAAATTACCTTGTCCTTGTGGAAATTTATAAGTATGGTTTTAAGGTATAATTGTCTCGGGTCAAGAACGTTAAAATTGCAAACAAATCACCTGAAGGAAACATTCTCGATTTCTTGGTGATTATACACATGACGCATTTTTGTGATTTTGTCAGCGGATCCATGACTGATTTGACACACCCTCCCCATCTAATTATGCCATAAGATAATAGGGATTGAGTGATGGAACAATATATAGTCCTGAGGAATACAATATCTACCACATTTATCAGACTTCTATATATGTATCCCGTTTTCCTAACCTTATTAGAGAGATCTTGTATGTGTCCCTGCCAACTGAGTTTGTTATCAATTATAATTCCTAGGTATTTTACATCACATGCTTTTTCCAGACATATACAGTTGCATCTATTTGGTAAACTACAGCTGTGTAACTGTGTTTGATAATTTATGATGTCTTTAGTAACTGAAATGTAATTATTCTACTATTAAATCTTTGAATTAGCAAAGGAATGCTATACATATTTAACCGAGTGTTCATTAAGACCTCTAGCCTAATAATGAAATTGAGATAAATCCATATTTTGCAAAGTTTATCCATAATATTATTATCCGTTTCAATGTGTGCCATGCATCAGGATCTTTCTGCACTTTTTTGGCAGTTTTGAACAAATAAAATATAGGATCACACATATTAAAAAAAAAACACTTTTATTTATTAACAGTACTGTAACAAAATAGTAATCAGAAGAAATTGCACACTGTCTGAAGCCTTTTGTAATATGTCATTTTGGAACAACACTAAGAAAGCTCTAGAACACCCTATAGCACTCTAGGATTATCTATAATATTCGTAAAATGCCTGCAACAGCCTAGAATCGACGGGAACCTTCACCTAAATACTTGAAGGGAAAATATTCTTCTCGAGAGCTCGAAAGACCAGTGTATCGCATATATAAAGCAGCACCGCGTAGCGCAATTGAGTTTATTTTGACATTTCTATCTACGCTTTATTAGCCGCGGGACGACGGTCGGTGTGGCTAGTCATGGAATTTCGGAGCGATTAAGCGAAATTATCGAGCGAAGTACCTAAGTAATGTTCTAGCGAAGGTTAATAAAGTTTTACTCAACGATAATAAAGAATTCATAATCGAGTGATAAATTGCGAAATAGTGTGTTAATTTAATTTGTGTTAAGTGACTTTGTCCATTTTACAAAAAGTTAATCATTACAGTGCTTTCATCTCCCAAAGCCACGACACGTTACAAAACATTTTTAATTTTTATGAGACGCGTTTTGCCGTATGAGGACATTTTTAATATTTGTATCTATTTTACATTCAACAACTTGTATTTATTTATTATAAATGAGATACAAACCTTGAATTTAATATAAAACCCCATTGAATTTACTTTAAATAGTTAACAAAGTCATAAAAACAAGAAGTTTGAAAACAAAAATGTTATTAAATATGTACGTGCATAATGACGCAACTTATTTACATACACTTTGTACTCTGTTTTTCTTGTACACTTAATCAGGTGTTTCTTTAATAGTGACGTAAACATATTTATGAAGTAGAAAAAAATAATCTTTTAAACGGCTATAATGAAATGAAAATATTGAATAACTTGTTATTCTGAAAACGTATAAATCCAATATCCAATTAGAAGAAATTTTTACTCCATAAGCAACGTCAATAATCGCAGCCATGAAAATCAATGTAAAATATTGTATAAATACAAGTTTTTTCACGAGTGAAGGTTTCGTTCTGGGATTTCTTTTTTCTCGAGCTTGTATGTAATTCCAAATTATCATTTAAATGAGTAAAATTTAAAGTGAATTGTAATTTAAATAGTGGGATTGAAATTTTAACATTAAGCATATTTTACATTCATTGTTTTCATGACAAATTCCAATATTTTTTATCGATGCCTATTTTGACAATATCTATACCTATAAAACTCAATGTCTGTCTGTCTGTTCTCTATACAAATCCACGCCGTTTGTCCAATTCGATTCAAATTTTGCATACTTATGCTTTGAGACTCGGTGGGTAACATAGGAAACATATCCCCCCTATTATTTTACCCCTTCCCCTCCCCATGACATCATTTCGATGCAAATCTGTACCGTTTAACCGATCGGACTCAAAATTTGGAAACTTATTCTTTAAGACTCGGCGGGTAACATAAGCGATATTTCCCCCTTCCTCTCCCCCAGATTATTTTCGATGCAAATATGTACCTACCGTTCGATTGATCGGACTTAAAATTTTGAAACTTATTATTCAAGACTCGGCGGGTAACACTGGAGACATTTCCCCCTATTCTTTACCTCTTCCCCTCCCCTGATATATTTTCGATGCAAACCTGTACCGTTTGACCGATCGGAGTCAAAATCGATCGAATTCTTTTTGACCTGGCGGGTAACAAAGGTGACACTTCCTCCCCCCTGACATATTTTTCATGCAAATCTATACCGTTCGAATCGAACCTTTGTTTCCCCCCATAAATTTATTTTCAAATTAATCCTTCACCTGTGCAACGCCGGGTACGAATAGCCAGTTACTTAATATTACTGAAACATTGATAATATTACTGAGACTTACCCATATTTTGCAAAGTTTGTCCATAATCTTACCATCCTTTTCAATGCGCGCCATGCATCGGAACCTTCCTGGACTGTTTTAGCAGTTTTGAACAAATAATATATGGAATCACCATGACAGGTCCCTTTAAATTTACCTAAGCCCATAATTATTTTGAAAACATTCAGCTCGGTATCGGCAGATAGTCTGTACAGATATACGGGAGCTGAAGAAATTTCAACTATTTTTTTAGCCAACTCCATTACTCCCACAGAAAAATGGTAATCTGTTTCCAAATCAATGATTCCCGAGGATGTTTCTGCATTTATGCTCTTATTTCCAAAGTAAAATTGTTTTACTTTAGCCATTATTTCCTTCAGTTCTTTTTCTGTTACACTCTCAATAATACTTTTATGTATTTTTCTTTCAAAATTTTCCTCCAGAGCTTTAGCATATTTCAATACACCAGTGTAGAAACCCAATCCTTCTTTGTTATTATAACCGAGAAGTATAGGAATTTTCGAAACGTCACTATCTTCTAATAACAGCCTCGCTGGTTTGGGAAGAAAGCATTCCTGATTGTTAAAATGTGTCTCAACCATTGGTCCAAATTTTATCGAAACATCCCTAGACTTCTCTTCTTTTGACATCGTCGCACGGGTAATTTTGGTAAACTTTACTGCTGGTAAGCCTTGGAAAAATTCTAACAACTCGGACGCATCAGTAGTTTTCTTTCCTAATATACTTCCAAGATAAAATGATCTTTCTTTCACCCTGTGACAGAGAGTCCAATAATTTAAAAAACAAGAACTTTGACAAATAACTTTGTTGATGAGACCTTTACTCATGGGTGATACCATATGGTATGTTGCACAAGCAGCACCAGAGCTTTCTCCGAATACTGTGATATTATCGGGATCACCTCCGAATTGCGAAATATTCTCTTTTATCCACCTCAGAGCGGCCACTTGATCTTTCATTCCAGCATTTCCTGGAACATCAGGAGTATCTAAGCAAAGAAACCCAAGAGCCTCTTGTCTAAAGTTAACTGTCACTAACGTTACACCTTCTTCTATAAAGTAATCTGGACCATATAAGTCAGAGTTACCAGATCCAAAAAGAAAACCACCTCCATGAAACCAAACCATTACAGGAGTTGATTGGTCTTTTAAATTCGGCGAGTAAACATTTAGGAAAAGACAGTCTTCACTCCCTTCAATTGTTTTTCCTAAAACTGTATGGTATTGAGGGCAAATTTGTCCATGCTCTGTAGCAAGGCGGACTCCCTGCCATTTCAATGGTGGAAGAGGAGCCTAAAACAAAATCATACAATTTTAAAGTTTACATAAAAAAGTGAAAAAAATTTTTTTTTATTTTATAACCGCGCGCGGTTTCAAATTAATGTGCTTGAGAAATTAGAGTTAGTTGAAAAAGTTACCATTAAATTTCCGAACGTACACTGCAAAAGCGGATGTTGGTGTGGATCAATATAAATATGCAACCTCTAACCAGATCTCAGTATATTTACGAATAAATATTCATCCTAGCAGAGTGGCGATAAAGATATTTTAGAAGAACACAATATACGATTAAATACGTATATCTATAAATAAATAAAAATGAATCGCTAAATGTGTTGCTAAGCGCAAAACTCGAGAAAGGCTGGACCAATTCGGATAATTTTTCTTTTCAAATATTCGTTGTCCGAGTCCGAGGTAGGTTCTTATGAAGAGAAAAATTAGAAAAAATGTCCGGAAAAACGTAAAAACCCCCATATTTATTTTTTCCTACAAACTTTAGTTAAGAAAGCTTGAGGCACAATCTTTCGATATTTAGATATGTAGTAGTGTTTCAAATTTAAACAAGAATAAAAGATTTATGAAAAAAAAATATTTTCAAATGGATCAAATATTTAAAATTTTAAATATTTGATCTGTTTGGAACAGAAATGTAAGTAGTGTTTTTGTACATTGTTTAAAAAATAAATGACGAAGGGCTTTATAGCAGGAATTTTTCATACAAACAGTGCATTTTATATTCAATATTATCTAGAATAGTTACGGAGTGCAAATTTAAAAAAATACGGTGTTATTTTCTTCGCTGTTTTTTAATTATCGCTTTTTAACTGTAAGAAAATGACACTCACAAGCTCATCGAATACGAACATTGTTTTCTATAATTATTTCAACATGTTTACCATCGAAACCAATTGATTTATGGATCAAATACGAAGATGACATGTGACGACATCTTGCATCAAATGCTCATTAGAACAGGAAATCTAAAATTACAAACTAATAAAGAGCGGTTGATATCAATTGAAGACATGTACTTGATGATATCAATCAAAGAATTACCTCAATTAGAAATGGTCGCAATTAATCGCCCGATGCACGACTCTTAATCAACGCAAAAAACTGTGATGTCGATGCTTTAAGAGAATCAGTTCGAATAAATCTTTAAATGTTGAATCAACAACAAAGATATGTATTTTATACTCTTGTGAAAGTTGTAAATGATGGAACTGGTGGGGTTTACTTCTTGGACGCTCCCGGAGGTACAGGAAAAACTTTTTTGATTTCATTGATCTTAGCCACAATTCGCTCACACGATGGAATTGCGCTCGCACTTGCTTCATCAGGAACTGCAGCTACATTGTTAGAAAACGGTTGAACTGCCCATTTAGTGCTAAAATTGCTGTTGAATGTGCAAAGCAATGAAACTCCGACCTGTAACATTTCGAAGAACTCTGCAATGGCAAAGGTTTTGCAGCAATGCAAATTGATAGTGTGGGATGAATGCACGATGGCACATAAAAAGTCTTTGGAGGCATTGGACTGAACCATGTAAGGTCTGCGAGACATTCAAAACCAATTTGGTGGTGCGATGATTTTGGTAGCAAGAGATTTTCTTTAAACATTGCCAGTGATTCCACGGTCATCGCGAGCTGATGAAATTAATGCATGTTTAAAGTCCTCCATTTTGTGGAAACATGTCAAGATAAAACATTTAAGCAAGAATATGCGTATTCAGTTGCAAAATCATCGATCTGGAGAAATATTTTCAAAACAACTCATAATGGCAAATTCCCTGTAGACGTTTTGACTGACTGCATTACGTTTTCTGACATTTTTTGTCAGTTTACTGAATCAAAAACTAAGCTCATTCAATAGGTTTTCCCAAACGTTGCTCAAAATTAAAGAGATCATATTTGGTTGAGCGAACGAGCTATATTGGCTGCCAAAAACATGGATGCGAAGAATTAAATTTCAAAATTAAATTGCTAATGAGTTGAAGTCATCAGTTGATTCCGCTACTAACCATGATGATGTTGTCAACTATCCGCCTGATTTTTTTAACTCGATGAATTTTCCAAGAATTCCGCCTCACAAACTTCAATTAAAAGTCAGATTGGTGGTCATAATAACCAACCGCGTCTTCGTAACGGCACACCACTAGCGGTGAAAAAAATACTGAACAACGTCATCGAAGCAACCATTCTAAAGAGAAAGTATAAAGGAGAAGACTTTTTTATACTACACATCCCAATGACTCCAATTGACTACCATTTGAATTTAAACCACTACAGTTTCCAGTGCGTCTTGCTTTCGCTATGTCCATAAATAAATCCCAGGAACAGTCATTAAGTGTATGCGGAATTAATCTTGAAAATCCATGATTCTCGCATGGTCAATTGTATTTTGCCTATTCCCGTCTTGGAAAACCATCAGTTTTGTTTTTTTACGCGACAGGTAAGCAAACAAAGAATATTTTGTACCATAAAGCATTACAATGAAGATATCATTTAACTCAATATTTTTTAAGAATTGCAGTATACGAAATAGAAAGCTGAATTTTGTAAGTAGGTAGTTTTTCTTTATGATTATGACATTAAAGAGGCATAGAAAAGTATATTATCGCTATGCAAATTTATTGTTGATATTACGGTAATTATTTGATAGCCAATAAAGAAAGTGATCAATCTGAGATACATTTTTATTAAATTTTTTGTTTAAATTACACATTTGTGACTGTATAGTATCACAAACTTATCTGATCTGGTGATCAAAACTAAAGATGTCATCACAACTCTATAAGCGATGCTATCACCTGAACTTGACCAGAACAGATAAATTTGTCCCACTGTAAAGAGTTTTTTAAAATTATTATTTTGTCTAGACTAGATTTCTGTAAGTAGGTAATCGGGCCTGCTACACGCTTGACATAAGCTATTAGACTCTTTGACAGAACGACATCTGTCGGGTCAGCTAGTATCATATAGAATTGAATTCGTTTTTCCGGTTCCAAAAAAATAATTAAATATTCGTAAATTCAAATTACCTAACCCCGGTCTTCTTCGTAACCGGCAATGGAATCTATCCATTACGCTGTTGAAAAGTCAATGAAAGATAGCAGTTTACGAGTAACCTTACCTTTCAACGAACTTATATATTTCTTAAAACAAATTTAATTCAATATTTTCGAAACATGAAATTTATTTAAGTACAGGGTGGCCCGTCTGGTTAGAGTATCCAACTTATGTTTTTAAAAAATGGAAGAAAAATTAAATCCATACCCGATAGACCACCCTATACATATACATACCTACAATATTTAAAAATATTCCACAAGTCTGTAAAATCATTTGATGATTAACAAAACAAATGTTACAAAACGATATATTTTTAAATATTCTCAGGTTTTCACGGCCGTTCAGAGATTTGTTTTCTGGGATATTCTGCCGTGCCTCTCTGACCGACGTTTTGGATTCCATTGCAAGGCCCATCAGTGAAAAATGTTTGGTTTCTTCTTTAAATGGAAATGGTCTTACCTTAAACCGGAGTTTTCCAACTGGCGGTGTAGCATAAGGAATGCCTTTGAAACTAGAATAAGTATTACCAGATGGCAATTTTTCTAGCTTTCCTTGTAACTCTCCTTGTTGAACCACAACACGAGCTATCGAACTCTGGGAATGTAAAGAAATATTTTTTTAATCCAAATATCACATATTTTAATAAAGAAACAAAATATTTCATTTAAAATAACATATAAATTTTGTGGTAAAACAGAGTTAACTTTATTTATTTATATCAAAATAGTATATATTTTAAGGCCCCATTATGAGCCACACATTAATGTAGAAGAAGTAACGTTTGTCTTAAAATTACGTGTTTTATATTTATTTTGACATATGTTTCAAGCAACACTACTTCATCTTCAAATGTAGCAAATTTATTTTGTGGTAACATAATTATAATTGATATAAATTAACTTTGCTTAAACCATTTATTTATTGAAAAAAATCAACATGTTTCGAAGCCTGTGGCTTCTTCGTCAGGATAACAAAAATAATATTTAAAAATCGAAGTATAGATCAAAATATTAAAAAGTTATATATGGAAAATGATAATATAAAGTACCTAATTAACATGAAAATAAATTTAAAAGATAATTATTTGCAAAAAGGACCTGATTATTTATAATATTCAATTTACTATTTACACTCTTTCTTATTTCCAAAATTTCTAATTTATCAAATTGTGATTCTGTATAATTTGTAAACCCTTATTAATATCAAAAGAATGATCCATAGCCAAAAGATGGTTAGCAAATTCAGAATAATTATTACTATTTAAACACCTTAAGTGTTCCTTAACTCAAATTTCAAAATTTCTACACGTTTTTCCTATATTAAAATAATCACAACCATTACAAATTAATTTATAAACACCCGATTTTTTTAAAAAATTATCCTTATCTTTATTATTTAATATGTATTTTTTAAATTTATTATTAGTATAAAAAGCTGGTTGAATAACATTTGAAATTTTTTTAACTATTTAATTAGAAGTTTCTTTATTTCATTGGCTTCGAAACATGTTGATTTTTTTCAATAAATAAGTGGTTTAAACAAAGTTAATTTATATCAATTAACACTACTTCAAATTAAACAAGAAATATAAACGTTCATACAAAACATTGAAAGAAATATAAATAATGTTCATGCAAAGTTTTTGCAGTATCATAAGGACAACTTTTTCGAAGCAAAAATATTTCCATCAAAAATAATAACATCGCTATTGTAACCTGCGATACGATCATTTCGTCAAGTGATGAGTAAGTAATACTTTTATAATAATGGTAACAGAGGATCATCCCATAATATCTTCGCAGGCGTACTATCTACGGTAGATGACATACAACCTTCTCATCGCCAGATTTTCTCCTTTCTTCAACAAAACACTTATATTGGTTCCATGAAAGTTTGGATAGAGATTTGAAATTCTATATTTATTATCCTGTTTTAATAATACTTTTAAAAACTTTACATGCAGCAAATGTTTATTTTAATTAGTGAATTATTATTTACTATTAAAAACATATATTATTTTGTACGTACATTTGTTCACATTTTCTATTATATCTTGACTTTTATTTATTAAATTTTCACACGAAGCAAACACATTGTTGTGAGACATGATATCTTTAAATAAAATAACATAATATAAAATAAAATAACAGTTAATATCTGAACCCTGATGAAGACTCAGTTGTGAGTCGAAACTAGTTGGTTTAAACTCAATAAAGTGGTGTTAAACAAAAAGTTATTTTATTTATAGATTGTATTTATTATTTTTTATACGCTTCAGGCCAAACAGGCCTAGAGGCCTAATTACAGAAGTAAAACACAACACAAAATACCCAGACTTGAGTAAATCACAAACGTTAATTGTGATCTCACCGGGAATTGAACATGGAACTATGAGAGCCGCAAATATGTATATTCACATAATATTTTGTATTTAGTAGGTATATAAGTAGGTATATCGTAATTCGTTTATTTATATGGCGGATGGCGAACAACTCGATTACGCTTCAATAAAGTAATTTTAAATTTTAATATTATTATATTAAAATACACTTATAAAACATTTCACTGGGATCACATTTTATTTACAGTGCTGGCATATTTTCTACGCTACTTTCCTTTAAATAAAAAATTAAATGTTTCATAGTTAAGTCACAATTGCATTCAGTGGGCTAAAACTTTTGTATTGTACAAATATTTTAAGACGTAAAAATAAAAACCATTTCACTTACATTATTTCTCACTTGAAAAGCTGATTCAAGCATCAGCTCTATTTGAAAAATGCGTCTAGAAATCATTGCGGACAACATTATTTTATGTTCACATGAAACAGTTAAACAAAAGTTTTAAAATTAAAATTCACTCGTACTTTATAACATTACTTTATATTTAATTTAATATAATTTTTAAAACACACCGCCTGTAACGGAGAGATCGGAATATGTATTCAATGATAGTCGACGCGAGGTTTTGTTGCTGCTTTTTTCAATCGTACGTACTTCACACAATGTTCCATCTCGACACACGTTACAGTGTGCTGTCTTATTCTTTCGATGAAAATAAAGAGAAAAATTGCCATACAGCCTGTTTATATTAATAGTATCGCCAAATTATTACAGATATTAATGCGTCACTGGAAAGAAAAAGTTCATGAATTTTTAAGCATTATTTGTTAAGATTGCGTGATAGTTCATGTAATTTAATAATGTACATAGGTAAGTTATGCGAGGTCCAAAATGCGTTAACAAAGCCAGATTGTTTTATATCATCACGCTGTAAATTACCAACGTTTTCTGTATTATTGTATGAAAAATTACACCCAAAATATTTCATGAATGTTTTTAAAAGATAATTTTATTATGAAGTATGTTTATAAAAATTTGGGAAATTTCATAAGCCGCTGATGGATTACGGCTAACATTTTGTAAAAGAATGATGATCAAAGAAAAATTTTTTTAGCACGAGCTTTTTTAATGGCTAGGTGAATGTGTTACGAGTAAACAGTCCTTAAAATTATAATACGTGAAATATGAAATGATAGAACTCATATAAGTTGATTATTGGAGAGCGCTCAAAAAATAAAGATAATTTAAAAGCCAACTATTGAAAACAATGACGATTCAGGTACACTATACACATACATCGATTAAATGGTATAATGAATAGAATATGTTAAAAGTGAATCAAGTTAAAAACATTAAATTAATTTCATAAATTTGAAAAAATCAATGTAATTATTAAGTAACATTACATATTTATTATTATGAACCAAATCATAGTAATTCATACCGGCTTGCAATGTTTATAAATAGAGATTAATTATAATTATTCATTTTTTACTATGCACAACATAATAGGCTTGCATATTTTATATCATAAAAAAATATTTATTCTCTGCCAAAGCACGATTGAAAACTTTTTTTGGAGGGTTAAGATAAAAATGTAAAATAATATTGATTTGTTATTACCTTCATAAAATAAAATAATTGTCATAAGCATATACAAGATAAGGTAAGATACAGATCATCAACTTATCAATGTATTGTTGTTTATAGCGCTAGTTTTGTGGAGGGGCATAATTATTAAATTCAAAAAACTAACAAATTTTATAGGAACCCCAAAGATTGTTTTTAAACATTTACCGGTTTCTGATTTTGTATGTTTAAGTTTCTTTGTCCAAGTTTATTGGTTGAAATTAATAATTATTAATTTCAAGAAATAATTATAATAAATTAATAATTAACTTAATTTCATTCTTTTTAACCGACTGTGCGACGCAAAGGAAGGAAAGGAAGGTGTTTGTCAGCCTATGTATGTATATTTGTTCCTTTTTGGCGCACTAGAGACCATGTAAGTCGTGTGGGCCAATTTTGATGATTCTTACGATTTGTTTTAGTCTTGTAAGTGTCAATAGATTTTTATTAATCTTGCAAGTGTCACTAAGGACATGACAGTAATAAAATTCAGTACAACCAGACGCAATATTGTGAAAAAGAAAAAATTAAAATCGACGAACTATGTTAAGTAGGGTATCAATGAGTAGGTATTTAAAAAATCATCTTTAGGATTCTCTTAACATTTTTCATTTCAAATGACCATTTATGATCTACAAAGTCGGTTAGCATTGTCACTTAAATTTTCAATATTTATCATAAACCTGTGATAAAATCCTTAAACAATCGCATAATAGATCTTATCAACGTGAAAAATAATTATAATATAATTCAATATAATTCTTAATCGAGTGACAAACAGAATTTTACTTCTTTGAAAGATAGTTTTAACGACAGTTACCTGAAACGTTACTTATACAGTGAGAAATAACCTAATAAAGAATAAAACCTAACTAAAAATTGTAAATAAAAATGTTAATTTAAAGAATCAAAAAACCCGACTGCGTAAAAAGTGTACTTTAAATAAAAACTGAAAAGAAAAAACGAGTCCAGTAGTCATGAATTCTGTTAAGTAATATTGAATAATTACATCATTGAAATAGTTTAATGATCGATACACACATAAAACAAATAATAAATTCTAATGCGGAACATAGCGACTTTGACAGTCGGGACCCATTATTGGGAAGATTTGAGCCGGTCTAGATTTTTAATGGGATTTTTTAGCGATCCATAAATCCGTAACCGCAGACACAATAAAGGCCGTCAACCCCTTGACACAATACGTCCATAATCACGGTCACAATAAACCGCCATCAATCCCATGACATAGCTTGATTATCTGCCCATGTCCGTCATGGTTTTCCCCTTGATATTTATCATGTTGGCTAGTGTATGAGGGCTTTGTTCCTGTTACAACTGCTCTCACTATATGTTTCGCTTACTTCACTTCCTTGCCTATACTTTTCTCAGGATATTTGAGGCGAAATGCCGTTCCTGAAGCTCTAGATTCTAAATATTACGCCAGAATATTTAGAATATTACAAGAGTCTAAAATAGTGGTTACTTTATATTATAGAATCGAATATTCTGAATGAATCCGAAATATTCTTGAAAAAAGCATAATCACAAAATATAGAGAAACCGGAGAAAACATTCTTGATGTGTCACGAACGAACGATGACGAGCAGAACCGGGGAAAGTTATGTGACAACCAACCATAGAAGTTAGCAAATTGCGAACACGTGCGCGTTTTACCAGAGACAAGCTAAGAGTAAGTTGTTATGTGCGAACTAGATTGAAATAGTGCAAAATCGAGCGGAAAGATACTGCGATAGACAAAAGTGCAGCGATTTAAAGGAGTACCCGTATGGAATATTCTAGTGACAATTAGTGTGAATTAAAGAAAGGTGCTCCGATTAAATTCGTGTAGAGCGATTAAATTTCATAAATAAAATTTTAATTAATTTCCAGTATTTCATTCGCCTCCCATAGCCTTGATCTCGTGACAATATTTTCTTGCACAAATATGAAAAAATAAACTTCACATTCATGTAGATCGGTTTTATCTGTGTTGTACACAGTTTGATCTTTAAATTATGTGACAAACTCAACGACTGAAATAATAGCGTTTCCTGTTTCCAACTATTTTAAACATTTATACCGATTCAAAAGTTATGGTGTCTTGTTTTTCCTCTTTTTCATGTAATTTGTCATGGCCACACTTATCTCAAGTTGTCCACTATGAGGTAACCGCGCGTATTACGACATTCAGTGATTTAGTATTAAAGAATTTTATTGATGAATATAGGTGTCTCATAGCACATACTAATTCAATTGTCTTTCTTAAATGGGAAGAGGTCTACGTACGAGTAAATGAGCAGTTGAAAATGCAACATAACTTATTGATAGGCAATTTATTTCGTAATGAATATATTGACTTCTATGCTAATTTATATCATATAGACGGGATTGCCAACACCTTTCCTTGTCATCTAAATAGCATACAAAGAAAAAATGTTTTACAACCGTATTTAAAACTGTGAGTATAATTTTATCTTCGACATGTCAATCTGCAAAGAAAACATTTTGTGGAAGAAATTTTCTAAGCGGTGATATTGTATTTTTTAAATCTAAATTTTATACAGCTGAAAGGATTTCATAAAAGCACATGACACAATTATAGTCATAATACAAAAACCATTTAAAACACAATATAATTTATTTTTGTTAGTTGTTATCATAATGTAACGCGATATTAATCGGAAATAATTACACGTAATCGACGACTTTACAGCACACTACATCTTTTAAACTAAAATTGAAAGATAATATAAAGTTTTAGGATGATCCATACGTATCTTGTAACAGCTAAGCTGTTATCGTAAATTCTGGAAATATCGAGAAAGATATTTAACTATAAAAGCGAGGGTATCGCCGTGCGCACGTCAGTTTTTACATTGTTAACGGCGGACTAACACCGTAGAAGCAGCCTTGCAACGTGTGTTACTAGCACACGTGTGATACTAGCAACAATAAATGAAGAGAGTACCTACATGTAGAATTTTCACGAAAAAGATCGAAGTGATAAATGAAGAGAGTACCTACATGTAGAATTTTCACGAAAAAGATCGAAGTGATAAAAACAGCGTAAATTCTAGAAATATTCTAGAAATATTTAGCGATTGTAGAAACTCTATTTTAGATCCTTAATAATTTCGAAATTGAGGCATTACTAGGCATTGCTATCCAATGGATTTAAATATGATCGATTGTTAGTCTGATCGACTTATATGCCCCTTTGAGGTCATCAAGACAGTGCATTATTCTATTATAGTGGAAATGTCCGAACTAATGCATTAGCAAACTCTGTAATTCCATTACACTCATTAGGGAATGAACATACAGAGGCGGCTGACATTTTTGCTGATAATATAACTGTGTTTAGGACAAAACTGATATAATTCTTTACATCTCAACGAAATGGAAATGGAAAATAAATTTTTCTGTATTATTATTTTACTTTTTAACAATTATTATTTGTACCTTTAACGATATTATTATTTAATCTGTCTTATGTTTTTCTGTATTATTTTTTTACCTTTTAACTATTATTATTTGTACCTTTTATGTGTATTATTATTTTATCTGTCTTATGATATTTCTTTTTAAATTTATATTCTGTATATTTGTAAAAGCCCATAAGGGCGTTAAATAAATTCCGTTCCAACACTACATTTCAAGTACGTCAAGTTTATCCTTCGCGTTTGCCTCAATGTTCTATGTACTGTTCATGAGTAGATGAAAAGATGCTCTAATTCGACAGATAATTGCATCATTGGTTTTGATTACATTTATCACAATTTCTGTTCTACAACACTGTGGAAATGGTAAATATATTAATGTTTTAGCAATAAGCGTTGGTCATCAACATTTGTTTTTACAGATGTCTCACAGAGACGAAGTTATTTATAAATTATAAATAAAAAATAAAAATCATATGAAAAATTTGTTATAGAGGTCTTTGGGTGTTTACAGGGCTTACGACCTTTCGTCGGCTAGCTTAATTGATCACTTTATACAATGTAACATTCACCGATTCCACGCATAATCAACCACCAAAAAATTATTTATTTTCAGGCGTAATTTAGCGTATTTGTTATTGATTCGGACAAAACATAGACCGGAAAACATTTTAAATGTATCATCAATGGGAGTAGTCGGATTCGTTCTATTCAGGTCACAAGACGTCACTGTCCAGCCAGGCAGATTACACGGATCATCACACAAACAATCTAATGCCTATTATTTAATTGATATGAATAATAATTCTCTAATTTTCCACCTACGCTGTTTATTGTATAATTAACAAAGTAAAGTAAAAATTTTACTGATTTTTCTGTATGTCTACAATTTAAGTGGTTTTCGTATTACGGAAAGCTATTTGAAATTAGATTTTCTCCTAATATTTAAATTTCACTGCTCAATATCAAACTGTTTCAACTTAGCATCATCATCATCTTCTTCATTATCTTGTCCAAGTAGGCTCGGGAGCCCAAACACTTAACAGGGTTTTTCCATATTCCTCTGTCTGGTCCTGTTTCTTAAGTGTTAAACAGTTAAGACCTATCCTGTCCATCCTGTCTTTGTACACTTTTTTCTGTCGTTTCTTCCAGTGTAATCTGTTTCGATACACCATCGCCTTTCTTCGGGGATTATCATGAGGACACTTCTTGGTAATCCTCTGGCATTGTTGGAATATGTCCAAGTCACCTCATCTCTCTATATAAATATATTATTTCTCTATATACATGTGTATCATCTAAAGCCATCCAACGTTATAACGTTGGATGGCTTTAGATGATTAGGGGATTAGGGGATACTTATAGTATCAGATACTTAGATAGATTAGGGGATACTTATAGTATCAGAATAACTATCCGATATCAACGATCATTAGAATTAATGATTAATAAAGTTGCCATGAACGCTGTGACGGATAGTAAATGGATTTCAATATGCGGCCGTGCTGCCTCGCGCCAATTTATACGACAGGTGTGGGGCAACACGATCTCGCTAATTAGTGTTTAAAAAATGTCAACCAGGCGATATAGAACATCTCATAGAACGGTCCTGGGTAAGAGGCGATTACTAATCACTGATCATTAGGTCATAAAAACATGTCCAAGTCATTGGATTCGTGATTTTTCTTTATGTAGAAGCACTTAAATCACCTAAAGCCATCTAAATCTATGAGTATCAATATAACTCTCTGAGAAACTGGGGCTGAAAAACCTTTTGATTTACGGAAATATTATTGTGTCATTATTTATGAAGAAACTTCCTTTTCTTTACAAAATTTTAAAAGTATATCAGTGAAATTGTTTTGGGCAATTTATTTAACCGGAAGTGCGTGTCTGTGTAGATTTGAAATTTTTAAACAATATGGTGGCTTTCCTGCTGATTAATTAATAGCACTTCCTCCACGGGAGTCAACTTATTATGAGTGTTTCCTGGGCGACACAAGTCATTCTTTGTAAAATATTTTATTTATCACGACAATATAAATTCTACCATTTTAATATGAGGAAGTATACGATATATAGATATATAAGTTGATATATAATAAACACTGCAAAAAATTTCTGTGAGAACAGATGATAATTTTAATATAAAAAATTTATTTCGTATTCTATCTATAAGTACCTAAGCCGAACAGGATATAATATATAATAATTTGGCCCCGGAACAGGCATAGATATCCGCGCGGCGTCCGATCGTCAGGCACGTACCAGCAGGGTATTACTGAAGTGAACTAGGGGACCTGAAACGGGCCTTTTGTTAATGTAGTGGCTGGATATCCGCGCCGTTTGGTGCCTAGGGTGGAAATCCAAGATAAAGGCGATATTTGAATACTGGTAGTGCTTAATGACTTTTATTAATATTATAACATTTTGGTGGTTTTGTGTTGTAATTTTTTATTTTTTTTTATTTAAAAAAAAATAGAGATGTGAACACGGAATACGTGTCACATCAATATTCTTACTATTTTCAAACTAAGCTAAACGCCTGTGCTATGAAAATAGGACTAACTTGCTAGTCTGGAGTGAGGTTCGAACCCGCGACCTTTGGATCATTAGGCGAGTGTCCTAACCACAAGACCAACAAGCTACTCTTGTAGACTCTATTCACTTTAAGAAAGCCACTTGCAACGGTATGAGTTATGATAGACGAAAAAAATATATAAATAGTATTTTATTTTCTTAACCTGAAATGACCATACATGTATTATTAAAATAAACTTTATTTAATTTTTTAAATCCCCAAGTTACAATTATTTTCAAATCTATTTGTAAGCGTTACTAGAATTCAAAAGCTCATCTGATTTCATTTTCAAAATAAGAATGATTTCAAAATTGTTGTTAACATAAATGAAAACATTTACTTTATGCTTTTTTAATAAAATTAAATAATTTCAAATTCTCATAGTAAATTTTAATCAGCTAAACTATTGTTGCCTGTATCGTACTCCGAATATTCGTCTAAATTTATATTAAATTGATGGAAGTCTGTGACTTCATCCATTTGAATATCGTTTGTCGCGTACTCAGTTTCAATTCCTTTTGTATGTCTGTAAACATTTTCCCATTCGCTGATGGTTATTTTATCGATTTTTTCAAAACTAATCTCTCCACAGGTTCCAACGTCATATCAACATTATTAGAGGCCACATTTTTTTTCTAACTACGATATTCAAAAGCCTCAAATAAAGGATCAAAACAATAAATTAAAATCTTTTTTAAATCAAAACATATTAAAGGAAAAATTAAACAATGAAACATGACTGAGTGTCTTAAATTCAACAAATGTTGAAAAAATAAGTGTAAATTTCGAAGGATCACTTAAAAAATACATACAACAAAGTACTGAAGAAAAATTAAAAAATATAAGCGCAGGATTCCGACCATTGAAACCTTGGATTTCCCACGGGTTAATGACATCGATAAGACATAAAAATAAATTGTACAAGATTAAAAATAAAAATCCACAAGACGAATCAATAAAAAGGCATTACAAAAAATACAGAAATAAACTAACAGCATTAATAAAACATACAAAAGATAAATTCTATCAACAAAAAATTCAAATCTCACAGCATGACTCAAAAAAAGTATGGAAAACAATAAACGAGATCATAAATAAGAAAATAAAGATTCAAAGTACACAAAAACTAAATATAAATAATAATATTATAACAATTGAAAAAGAACCTTAAATATGTGCTGATGCCCTAAATAATTATTTTCAAACGTAGGTATGAAAATAGCAAAAAACATAAAAAAAGATTGTAACGAAGATTCTATTGATCAATATATAGAAATCGAAGAAAATATCTCAATGTTTCAAAATGTAATTGAATCCGATATTATAAATGTCATTCGTAATATGAAAGATGGTTCCGCACCAGGGTTTGACAAAATAACAGTAGAAATATTAAAAAATAACTATAATTCCTTAATCAAACCAAAAACCCATATCATCAACTGTAGTCTAAATTACTGATACTTTCCATCAATTTATAAAACCACCATAATAACGCCAATTTATAAAGCCGGAGACACCATTGACATCTCTAAATTACCGATCAATATATCTGTTGTATCAAATGTCGCAAAAAATTTTGAAAAAATTGTTAAAAAACAAATTTTAAAATATATATATCATAAAAAATACTAAATGAGCACCAATTTGGATTTCGCGAGCATATGGGTACACAAGATGCTATGGCTGAATTAACAAAAATAATATATTCGTCACTAGATAAAGGTAACAAATGACTTGGTGTATTTATAGACCTTCGCAAAGCATTCAACAGTATCTCGCATAATAAATAAATTAAATAAGATTGGAATTATAGGTAAAGTAAAAAATTGGATAGAAAGTTACATGAAAGAAAGAAATCAATCTGTAAAATTAGAAAATACACTAAGCTCAAATAAAACATCAAAATTTGGTATACCGCAAGGTACTGTACTGAGACCTTTAACTATTTATTATTTATGTAAATGATATGTTAAATTTACCTATTGACGGTCAGATTCTATCTTACGCTGACGACACAGCCATAGTTTTTGACTGTTTAAACTGGAATGATATTACAGCTACAGCAGATCGGAGTATAAATATCGTAAACCAATGGTTCGATGAAAACTTATTATCACTAAATACAGAAAAAACTCACTTTATTTCTTTCACATTAAATAAAAAAAAACTCTCCCAATAACATAGTATCAAAAAATTCGTACAAATAATTGTCCTAATAATAATAATACTTGTAATAACGACTGTTCAGTATTGAGCTCAAAAAATAGCATAAAATACTTAGGAATAATAGTTGACTCTAATACTAAATGGAAATTACAAATCGACAAAACTGTAGAAATAAGAAATATCTTAGGAATAAAATTTTTAAAAACACTATATTACGCTCTAGTCCAGTCAGTTTTACAATATGATATTATCTCATGGGGTAGTGCATTCAAAACTACATTAAAATCTTTAGAAATTGATTATTAAGATGATTTTTAAAAAACCCAATGATTATCCTACAATAGACCTCTTTAATAAATTGCAAGTCCCCACTTCAGAAAATATCTACAAGCAAAATTGCATATTTCAACTACATAAAGGTTTTCATAGTGATAACGAGCTGACCCAAAGAGTGTCAAGTAGCAGAAATGTAACACTTGGTAAATTACATATCCCTATGATACATACCACAACTGCTCAGCATCACTACACATTCAGAGGTGTGAAATGATTCAATGAATTGCCTGTTGAATTGAGGACTGAGGATAATTATGAGTCATTTAAAAAAAAACGTGAAAAAATACGTTCATAAATAATTAAATTTTTATATTATTATATTTGTACCTATGTACATATTATTTACTAATTATAACTAAATTGTCTATACATATAAAATGATGAATATGTACACTTTATCATTTTATTATCTGTAAATTTAAAATGTAAAGATACTCCTCTTCTACACACGAGTCTATGTCACTTATGTAGAAGAGAAAAATCCAACATACTAGCTCTATCTTTAAAAAAAATGTATTTGTAAAAAATTTAAAAATAAAAATATCCTTTAATGAGTGATCATATTTTCTCAATAGGATTGAGCTTCGTGTGATATGATGGCAATCTTATACTTCGTATCCATGTTATAAATCTCTGCCTTCAGCATAGTACTAGTAAATTCTATGCCCTTTCTTAAAAGCCATGTAACCATATCAGCTTTTTAGAATTAGAGGTAGGAGCAGGATTGAGTACCTTATTACAGTAAGATGCGTTGTCAATGACTACTACTAACCCAGATGGTAAATTTGGGATTAATATTTCAGATATCCTTTTTTTTTTATAATTCATATCATCATGAAAGTCCCCTGTTTTTTGTTTTTTTTTTCTTTTTATATATTATTTATATTATATACTATATACTACAGACAATATATTTTATATACAATTTATATATTAACGAGGCTTTAGGCACAAAGCCAGCTTCAACACCAGCGTGTACAATTATATACCTTGGTCCTTTAGATACGGGCTTTCTCAAGCCATTGTTGGACGAATCAGCCCATGCCATAGATGACACGTGAGTTGTGTGCACGTATGTTTCGTCAGTGTAGATGATTGACCTTCCTTCTTGCCTGTATTGTAATATTTTCCTTGAATAATGAGCCCTTTTATAAATAACGCCTATTTTTTCCATTAAAAATGTATAGTTATCCTGAATTTTTGACCAGCGAAATCCAAGTCCTATAATAATTTTCCATAAAGTTGTCCTGCCTCCATTAAAATTAATGGCTTCTTTGACGGCAGAGTGAACGTTATTTAATGTGGCAATTTCTTGTGCGTTATATGAAAATCATAAATGCACCGTCTAATAACTAGATTATCGAAGTCGTCAAACTGAATTTTCTTTTCTCGAAGCCTCTTCTTAGGAGAAGTTATGGCATCCGACATTATTTTATTTTTAAACTCCCGTATAAAATTGTATTTTCTTTTTTCTCAATCCTGTTGCCTGGGAAACCTGATCCACCACAGGAATGATCAAAAATAAAATATAAATAAGTACCCACATTTATTTACTATAATATTTGTCATGTTTGAATTTTATATTATATGTGCAGTTTATAAAAAAATTCAACAATTATAATTGCCTTTGAATGTATGTATCATATGTGTGTGATGAAAGATTGCACTGTTAGGATTTTTTTTTTGTTACCTTGGTTGCAAACGACTTATTTGTGACCATGGTTACCTCAAAAACAACACGACAATCACCAACTTTCCCAATTTTGATTGTCAGTCTGTTCGTAACTCGCTGTAATTAGTCTGTAATTACAATTCTGATAATGACTAGCCGCTAATGAGGCCCAGGCGCTTGAGTGTGACACGTCAATCAGCGCGCGGTTCAGGTTCGAGGGTTATTAATTATTACTATATCCCGTGATTTTTCACGATTTTACGGCTAGTAGTTAACATTTACCGAATTTCTGGTTTTACATAATTCTTCGAGATATTTATATATATTTAAAACTATCTCGATTGCTTGACCTGAAAGCGATTTGCCCTTTCCTAACTTAGACATATTCGCGATTTTGTAGTCACCGTATATTTAAGCAAAAAAATATTAAAGAAAGAAACGACCGCTTCGCCCGCCGGTCAGAGTATTACTGAAGCGGTCAATGGAGTTGCTTTAAAAAAGGAAAACCACAACACAATTATTGAATTACAGAAGGAATTACTCATACTAATGCAAGTGGCTTTCCTAAAGTGAACGGACCTTACTTATTGGGTATTTGGCTTAGATTTTATATTTCTGTTTATTTTGTATTTGTTGGGTTCCGGTATTTGGTTTGGGCTTGTATTTTGGATTTTTATTTATATTTTGGAATACTTTTAACTAATAAAATTTTATTTTTAATTGTGATTTTGGTAGGCTTCATCATAAAATTAACAATTTTGTATTTTATAGAATTTTGACTCTGGTAGGTTTTTGTTTGGACCATATTTTTATAATTGAGATTTTATTATATATTTTTTTGGGTTAAATACATAAAATTTAATCATTATTATTAAATAAATGAAATGCACTAAGGGTAAATCCGGCATGGTATTGCCGCCCATTCGCGCTAGAATATCAGGCTTTGTTTATCCTATACGAAACAATACTTTTATTAAAGATTTTGCAAAATACATTTATAGCAACCTATATATTCTATTATACGTAAGCCTATGTGTGTATGGTAGAAAACCCTCTTTGAACCATTTATATCTACCAGTGTAGTTTATAGAATAAGAGAAATCTTTTAATCAATATTTTCTTTCAATCATTTAAATCTCACTTCGTGTAGGTAACCATTTAAGTTTGTACATTTTTCCAACCGGTTTAAAAAAATACATTTTTAGAGCGAAAAAACCTAATTAACATGTTTTTATAAAATATTTAATTTTAAAAAAATATTTCTTGTACCTGATAAACGAAACATAAACTATGATGAAAAGATGAGAAAAATGGCATTGCATATTGGATATAACAATTTTTTTTTTAATTAAGATAAAACAAAATATCTTCATTATTCAATTTATTCAAACGAATATTTTGTTTGGGTATATAAATCAAAAATTTATTTCCTTGTACATGAAGCATCCTTTAATAATATATCCAATAAGCATGGCTGAATTATTTTAATATGAAAAATTATTTTATTCAAGCTCCTTTATTATTGAAATGTTTACTTAAATAAGATAACGCTTTCTTAAGTAAAAAGAAAAATATTTTTACAATTGACTAAAATAAAGCACGACATATCAAACAAAATGTTAAAAATGTAAGCCGTTGTAATTATCCTTGCATTGCATTCGCCCATATATTAAGTGATCCCGGACCGATTCGGTCAAATCCCATTATTTCTCACGATTTGTGTCACGCACCTTTGTTTTCACCTTAATTTTCCGCCGGTGTTGCCAGATAGTCTACTACGGCAGGAATACTTTTTAAACATAATATATAGGAATACCTTTTAAATATAACGCAACAAGGAAAAGATTTCAGCATATTTCACAGTCCATAGTAGCTTTTCTTTAATAAGTGTTCCATTTCACTTCGTCCCGTTTACATTTTTTTGTCTGTCTCATAGTTTTAGAATTATTTGTTATATGTATTTTATAACATAACCACAATATGTTATATATTTTATAAACTAACACAATCAGCATAATATTTTGTAAAAAAACATAAGAACATTTCATTTTTATAATGCTTTCTTTATTTATTATTTTTACAAAAAAATCATACACTTATACCATTTTTAATAGTTTATATAATAAAAATGAAGATCAATATTTCATAATAACTTATTACCCTTTCAAAGGAGATATACCATCTTAGAGAAGGAGATCGTTATAATATATTCAAATATATTGAAATAAATCATGAAAGATAAAGTCGAGTACACGGGTGATATATAATAAATACCACAAAATACTCTGAATACTGAGTAAAATTTAGCAAAGTCTAAATTTACTTCAAGATTGAAATACACGAAAAAAAAATTATCACCTTAAAAAATATTTACGTTATATAGACAGCCAAAACTCCAGCGCCATCCACTGAGATCTGCTGCAGACTTTACCAGATCAATCGGCGATCTTCCTCGACACCAGGTTCCCCGACTCCTTGTACCGTCAGTCTCTATTGCAATCGTACGTTTTTCGCCTTTGTGTTGTGTAAGACATTCCTCATCATTTATTTTCGTGAAAAATCTTTGCGATTCTTTTGGTCTCCCTTGAAACCTGTCTTCCCCCGGGCCCTTTGCTTCTCATTAAAAAAGTCTTAAATACCATTCATTGTACATGTAGTACTTGTACATATCATTGTAAATATCACCTTCACTAGATAAATTTACTTATTTTTTAGTTGTATACTTTTTCTACATAATATCATGTATTTCTAAAAAATTTTTTTTTTTTTTTTTAAATAGAGATGTGAACACGGAATACGTGTCACATCAATATTCTTACTATTTTCAAACTAAGCTAAACGCTTGTGCTATGAAAATAGGACTAACTTGCTGGTCTGGAGTGAGGTTCGAACCCGCGACCTTTGGATCACGAGGCCAGTGTCCTAACCCCAAGACCAACAAGCTACTCACTCGCTATTCTCAATAATCTCGCCATTCTGAGTATCATAGCTATTCATAATTGTTTCTGCATTCCAAACATTCTTGAAATTCTGAATTTTTTTCAACATTTCTAGTTTTCTCCCGATACTGAGTTTTTTTATTGGTTTTCGGTTTTCCAAATATATGTAAATACTGTTTATATTAAACAGTTAAAAAAAAATCTGGTACCAATTTCGCATTTAAATATTATATAAAAAAAGGCGATTTAAAGAATATGACCGCAAAAACGTCACCAATGACAATTTTTTCAGTTTATTTCTACAATCATTTTTCTTTAAAAAATAATGACCTATAAATCACCTACAAAGAAAAGGGCGCTTACATGACATTGATTCTAAAATATGGAATTTTTTGAGTAAGCTTATGGTTTTCACAATATCTGAAAAAAGATATTTAAATGCGACGTACGTTATTATTTTTTATAAAAGGATTTAAAGCCTCTCTTGAAAAAGATAAACATTATTTTCTTAAAAATCGTGAATAAAAATAGATTTAATTAGTTCTTAGTTTTTCGATTGTCGGAATTTTTCTATATACAGTACAGAATTTTTAAAATTATTATTATTATTAGTTTTTTAATTGAATGTTGCACGCGGCAAATAAGTACAGCTTTAATTTCAAAATAAAATGCCCTTCAAAACTAAAATCATCTCTTATCTCCAATAAGTTGTTTTGACCTCTTTGGTAATAAATAAAACAAGACTTTTTATAAAGATGAATACTCTCTTTTGAAAAAGACAACACGGTTTCCACAAAATTCTCCCGTTAGCGGGGTAATTTATTACTTAATAGCTCCGGAAAATTAAGTTGTTATTATAAGAAATACTAAGAATAAATGGAATCTATACAGGTCAAATATTTTGAGCTGTTTAGAAAGACCTCGTGCTGTTATAAAGCTGTCATTTCCAAAAATTATGTCTTCCCTTTCAATACGTTTTTCTCTTTGTGTGCAGTGAAATATTGTTATTGTGAAATATTTCATATTCACGAAAATCGGTAACCAATTTAAATAATCGTTTCATCAAGAAATAGGTACGGGAAAAAAATTGTGTCCACATTTTATTAGGTATTGATTTACGTAACAATCTCTCGTTTTTTCTGAATATTACCAAAATAACTAAATAATAATAATAATAATAAAAATGTCGATAAATTTTGAAATGCTCTAAATAATATCTGTACAAAAGAGTGACTGAGATTGTGATCATTTACGCGTTTTTCCAGTAATACTGGTAGAATATTTATAAAGATTAAATAAATCACAAAGCATTTCAGGCAAAATATTAAGAAAGGAAACTAAAATAGTTTACATGTTAGCTACTTTAAATTTTTCAATGAAATTTAATCTTTAAATGCATATCCTTTTATAAATCCTTAAATAGTTAAAAAATTATATAAAAAAACATTGCTTCCGGTTCCTATTTTCAATTAACGAAGCACTTGCAGCCGGAGTTTCCTGTCCCGAAGGGTTTGGGAATCGATGAGGCGTCGGCACGCCAACGAATGAATTGTCCGGAAATGCGGTATAGCATCTTCCTAATTAAAGTTCCACGGCTTCTGCACTGCAAGCGATACTAAATTCTTCACTTTAAACATCAATTAACATATTGAGTATTTATTGCTAAAGATTTTAGTGTGGAAACTCAGTTTGAACTCCTTTATGAATATCAGAGATATGTATATTTACACATAATATTATTGCTTAAAATTCACAATTATTACGTTTATATTGTTCTACTCATTCGACTGATGGAAGTTATGGAAAAAATTACCATAATTATATATTGCAATTTTCATCCCGTTTTCACTACACTCCTCCGCTTTTCTTGGCATCTCGCAGATTAGAGAGCTGTTATCGAAGAATGCGCCTGTTGCTTCTTCTCTTTGTTCGGTCCAGCTTGATCGGATGGGGAATATGCCTTTAGGAAGAGGACTCATTCCTATGTCATGAACCAACACAACACACCGCGGCAAGTTACCAACCTATCTTGTTAGCAAGGGCGTGCAGTGAGAATATTGGAGCACGATATTTTATAAGCTTATATTTTGAAAAAAAAGAAATAAAAAATATATGAATGTAATAATAATTAAATTTGTACTAAATAAATTTGTGGGGGGAAACAAAGGTTTGATTCGAACGGTATAGATTTGCATCGAAAATATATCAGGGGGAGGAGAAAAGTTAAAAAGGCCTATGTTACCTGCCGAGTCCTTAAGAATAAGTTTCCAAATTTTGAGTCCGATCGGTCAAACGGTACAGATTTGCATCGAAAATATATCAGCGGAAGGGAAGGGTTAAAAAAATAGGGGGGAAATGTCGCCTTTGTTACCCGCCGAGTCCTAAAGAATAAGTTTCCAAATTTTGAGTCCGATCGGTCAAACGGTAAAGATTTCCATCTTAAATATATCAGCGGAGGGGAAGGGTTAAAAGAATAAGAGGGAAATGTCGTCCATGTTACCCGCCGAATCTTTAAGAATAAGTTTCCAAATTTTGAGTCCGATCGGTCAAACGGTACAGATTTGCATCGAAAATATGTCAGGGGGAGGGGAAGGGGTATGATAATAGTGGGGAAATGTTACCTGTGTTACCCACCGGGTCCTAAAGCATAAGTATGCAAAATTTGAATCGAATCGGACAAACGGTGTGGATTTGTAAAGAGAACAGACAGACAGACAGATTGAGTTTAATAGGTATAGATTTTATTATTTATTCGAATTGAATCTAACAATGCACGAAATCTCTTTTACAATGAGAAAGATTGAAACGATTGAAAAATATCTGCTCCAAACATCTATTTATCGCTTACAACAATTTCTATAAAATTACTTACTTAAATGTGACATGTTTAGTATGTATATGTGATGTGTGTGTGCGTGCGTGTGCGTATGCGTGTGCGTGTGCATTTGTGTATTATTACTATGGTTTATGGTTAGTTTAATATTTATATTAATTTTCTTCACTAATTCCTAACAAGGCTTGTCATTTTGTACAATTTCGATATATTTTTAAAAACCTGACAGTTTATTGATAAAACTTCCTCGTCGCTGTAAACTAAGAAAATTCATCAAGAATACACCCGTGCTGATTCGAAGATCCTCAATTAAATAGTATCATAAATATTTTCACACAATTATAATTAAATAACCGCATTTTTTTTCGTATATGTTCACATGTAAAACGCACAATTAAAAGCTCTCGGTTAGTTGATACACTAAACAATATATTAGCTTACAACCTGTATGAGCTGGCTGCCTGAGCCATCGTACAAGAGACTTTCATCCATTTTTCTCATATGTAAATACCTTCGTCTCTGTGATCATCCTTAATTTATTAATCATCCCTCTGGTTCTTAGAAAATACTTTCATCTAAAAATATTGTCACAATACATATTTTTCCTCAGACTCTCCCTTATTCACAATAACATTTAAATAATTGTTAAATTATTGATTCATAAAGAAATTAATTTGTACTGCAACATGATTATTTTTATTATTTTTTTCTTTAAAATAAATAGACACGGAATACATGTGTCTTATCAATCATGTTACTCATCTCAAACATAGCTAAAAGCCTGTATTATGAAAATTGGATTAACTTACTGGTGTCCTGGAATTAGGCTCGAACCATCGACCACTAGGCGAACGTCATGACCGCTACACCAACAAGCTACTGTTTTTTTCCACGCATTCAATTAGTACATTAATTAAAATTTGTAATAACAATCCCTCTCATCATCAGGTGTAATTAAAAACTTAAATTAATTATTCAATCAACCAATTTTTATTAACAACTTTCAAATAAAATTGTAGATTTATTACCAAAATATATTTGTATAATTGAAAAAGACGAGTCGTTTTCGCAGGGTAAGTTCCTTCGCCAGGAGAGGTTTCACATTATCCCCACACCTACAACAACGTGAAATCTATCGCACGAGCTCCAAACGCAAAGGTTCACTTTCAGAATGGCATTTGATACTTCCAATTGCCTTCTTCCTGGGGCGGACCGGCCGGGCGAGGGGTCGCCGGGGCGGGCGGGGAGAGGTCATCGCAGCCCAAATGTCACGAAAGTACGCTATTGACCTTTGCATTATTGTAACGCCTCGGGCAATTTGACTCTCAGACAGACCATTACTCAGATGTCAACATTGAATTCGAATGGAAAATTGAATCAACTGCTTTTTCACACTTTCGAATGCTTCGCCTACAGACATGGACCCTGTAAGAAATCGACCTTTTTCTGTACACTTTAACCGTGTACAAATCTTGAAATTTTATGAAACGATACACTTTCATAAGAACTTGAATTGAACATGACATAAGAAAGAGATTGTAGAAAGATAATAGAAATAGAAAGAATTACACCTAGTCGAGGATTTTATAGTGCTCTGGACGTCTTATAGTAAATTAGAAATTACTAGAAAGGTTTAAAAGTCAGTCTATCATACCCGAATATTTGCGAAGTAACGTTCCGCATATAAAGGACTAAATTATCGCTACTCGAATAATCAAAGTTTGTTGTGATAGTTCGACAACTCTACAGAAACAAGCGAACGCGAGCAATGCAGTGCGCGTATTGACCAGCGATAAATTAAGTACCTACCGAACTTTCGAAAGTGACTAAGTCCGAACACAGACGTGCGAATAGTCTAGAAAGACGAGTACAAATTGTTACTTAGTTACTTACTATCACGCCGTTTCGCCGTGGAGTTAGGCAGAGAGGATAGATCTTCTGTCCTGACATACATCTCCCGACTCATCCATATTCATACATCTTCGCATGCAAGCTAACGGGACCATCTTCCAGTTTCTTGTTAATCTGGTCATGCCACGTCTTGTTAGTGCAAAATTAGATTCACGTTCATAACTATATTCGTGTTCAGTGATGCGGTTATTAAATTAAAAGTTAATTGTTTCACTTGTTTCATTTGTCTCTCATCGCCATAACCCCGTAACAATATACTTATGTACATTTAATAAATAATTCTGAAGTTCTTAACAATCAACAACATTTAGGTGAATCGACTGCAATGATATTTGTACGGAAAATCTTATATTTTACTGAAGGAGTGCATAAATGTCTTTTGATGGAAAATTTACGATGTATTGATAGATAATTATTTAAATTTATTTCCTCTTGTTCTTGACTCGCTCCATTTTCCGGTACGCAGTGATACATAATTGTTCAATCTTCCGCTGTTCCACTGCTTCCGGTGCTTTGCTGTAATCGCGGTGCCTTTTGAATTAAGCCAGAGAGGTACTTAATTTTTCATCGAAACACGTAAAGCACAAGGTTTTATACATCTCCATCATCATTAAGTAAATACATTTGAAGAATCCCACCTTCACATATAGAAGTCTAGACAAACAGCTTTCCAGTTATAAATGCAAACTTTTCTTGCAACTTTTCTATATTATCGCTCAATGCTTCGTGGTCTTCCCTGTGTCGCTCTCCCTAGGATTACTGATGCAGTAATGTATGTGCGTGTCTTGGAGAAGGCATTATTTGGATATGTTCGGTTCTGGCCACGACATACAGTTCATCATATAAAAATTGCAGTGTCCTCAAAAATCAAAATCAAAATGCAAAATCCTCCCCTACCAATTTCCCACCAAAATCCAATAAATCGGAAAATCATTCACCGTATCCAATATTTAACTTTTTTCTGACAGGTCTCAGACCTATATTTCACTACTCTATAATTTGGTTAGTTCGGTAATAGTTCTATAAATAATTTACTTTACTAGACTTTTTCCGAGATTCGGACATTTGTATTAATTTATTTTACATCCCCTTAATTTAAACGGGGAGAAAAACCGAAACACAACACAAGACATCACCGCTTTTGTAAATCGTCAAAATCTTGTTATAAAATCAAAAGCCAATACCTCAAAATATGACAGTTTAATAGAATTGTAAAATTATCGTAGCTACCGATGAAAATTATATTGACAGCTGTAAATAGGCTTGTTGATCAAGAAATAATTAATAATTGAAATTACTTTAAAATTACACATTTATCATCTTCAGTAACTGCAAAATGTCATTGATTTTTATATGTAAATATTTTGCTTAAAAAACGCAAACCACAGATCATGGACCGGTTAGACCCCATTTAATTTTATTATAAGAGTATAATTTATCGATATATATTACTGATGTCTCATAGAGACGAAGCTAGAGAGATAGATAGCTTCGGGTCTATGAGGCATCTATAATATTGTCGAAACGAAACGCGGCTTTGGGTAGCAAATGAAAATACTAGAAATTAATTTAGTTTAATTTATTACCAAATAAAGTCACTGAACATGAGTTAAATTGTAAATCGTAAATTTATAGAAGCTAAATGTCTTCCGAATATTTCACACACTTATTATTGTTCTGTTCCTTAATTCGCACTAATTAACGCTGTTTCTATTGCTTAGATCACTTCTAGTAAACTTCGTTTAATGTTCGCACGTGGAAACTTTTCGCACCGGTATTTATTATTATTTTTTATTTTTTTACGCTTCAACAGGCCAGGAAGCCCAATTACAGAAGCGAAATACATCACAAAACACCCAGGCTTGAGTAAAACACAGGTTAAAATTGTGACCAAACCGGGAATCGAACCCGGAACCCTCGGTGTGGGAAGCCAGTGTCATACCCACTGCGCTACAAGGGCCGCCGTTCTTGTGTTATTCTTCCTTTATTCGGCTGATATCGCTGGTAGTCACGCTGTGTTTGCTTGCTTGCTAATATCGGGTGTTGTAATATTATGAGTCACTTATCACACTGTTTTACGCTGCGGATGTCGCACTATGTAATGGAATGTCGTAGAATTCTATAGACAGATAACGCACTCATGGATGAGTGACCCTGGCTTGCGTGCGTAATAGTTTGCGGTTACGGTTGACGCTATTACGCTTCACGTGTCATTAACATACACGTAATAAGAGTAGGTTCATAGACTCGCTACAATATATTGATTAATGATGTTCCATCTGGGTACAAAATACAGTATTGTGTTCTTGAAAAATTTTAACATACTTAAAATATTCACGATATCATTAATTTGTTTGCAATAATTAGTTTAGTTAAGTTGTAGTGTAGTAGGCTACATCCCTTTAGTTTAGTCGCCCACATGACGTATCAACAAACCACTACCGCATTAGAAATTATTCGACATCATATTGTAGAAGTGGGAATGGGAAAATTATATTAATAGATACGTGTTTATTTTAGTAGTAGGTACTGAATAATGCATTACAGTATTGTACGAAATGACGCGGATGCGGAGCGCGTGGGCTTCAAACCGAATCGCTAACGAAGAGAAAATTACCCAAAGGGACCGCGCAGAGTTGGAAAATCACAACCCTGATTTTTACATTGTTCTATATTTCACAACAACAAAACCATGCTAAAACAGGATTTCAAATTCATTGGGTTTATTTTGAATTATTCACACAATAATAATAATTGCAATAGGTTTATTCTAGCGTAAGCAGGTCGCTATAAATGTACAAATTATCGTATTATTTTATTCTCATTTCAATTTTCGACATTGAAATTTTTAACCGGCCGTTTATGACCCTGATGGATAGTCCTAGTGTGACATCAAAGTAAAAACGTTTTATAAAATTAATTAAATTTAGTTAAAAAAATAACACGTCGCGGAGTACATAGAAATTGATTATAAATACCTACATATTACAGAAATACTGTAGAAAATAAAATTAAGAGTTATGTTGTAAATCAACAATTGTAGAATGCGTGGTTTTCAAGATCAACGTGGTCTATCACGTGACGTACCTACACGTAAATATTTATAACTATTTTATTGAAATACACAATAAAATAGTTGAAATTCCTTGATTAAGAATCTACTCTAGACCTTTATCTGAACGTAGCAAGATGTTTTCTCAGGGGCAGAAAAAGTCCATGAACATTGCTTTCGGCAAACATTGTGTAAACACTACAATCACGCGCCAACCCTAAAAGCATTTTGTACGAATTATTGTACTTAAGACGGACGTACTTCACATACTTGCAGTTCGACCAAAGCTCGCGGATATGCTGGTGAAGAAAAATTCAAAAAGTTCGATCTTCCTTACTGCACCGATAGAAACGACGCGTCAGTATATTCGCAAGATACTCAGGTGTTCTGTCGTTCGATGTCCATCTTCATTGGAGATATAGCCAAAATATTTGCCTTCAATTATAATTTTTTTAATAGCTAAGACAAGATAATATGTCGCAAGCCTCTAGCCACCACCTACCTCGCTAGGTATATAGAAATACCTGTTCTAAGATAGGTCTTTGTTGTTCATTTTATCACCTTTAATCAATATCAATTTTTTTTGAAAGTATGGACAGTAAAAATCATAAAAAAATATTTAAAAACTTAAGAAACATAAGTGCAAACAGCAGTATATAGCTTATATCAAAATAGCTTCTTTAATATGGATACACAAAAAAATGGCAAGCTGGAATAAAAATATGCCGGAATAATTTTTTAAAAATGTATAAAAGTAATAGAACATAATATGCACATAATCATTTTCTCAGTTTACCAAGAGATCAGAATTGAAGACAGAAAATTTATTTCATTCCCGACATCCAACACTATTGAATGCTCAATCTCGTTCTGTTGATATAGGGGATATTACAAACGCAATTATAACCAATCTACTGACACCATAAACAATTACAAATGTCATTAATTAATTTACATTATTTAATTTAATATTACATTAATGATTATGAATGTAAGTTATTCATAATTATATTGCAAATGTTAAATGATATATAATGTATCTTAGAAAAATGTTTTTTTAATCAACTTCACTATATATATAAGAGATAACGAATTAGTATATATATATATATAGATATTCTATAGAATATATATATATATATATAAATTAGGCTCCACTACAACTGTGTAGATAACGTCATTTAAATATTCCACCATATGGCAAATACTATTAATTACTTTATTTCCACGCATATTCGAGCTTTAAGTAACTAAGCCCTTTTAATTTTCATTTTGATTCACCCGGTGAACTCATTTGTCATTCGCTTAAAATACGCTTATTTCATGGCGCAAGTACTTTAACCTAGTTTGAAAAGAGAAAAAGTTTTAGATTTTTCTGTTCTTTCGTGTTTATTCTACTATCTCTGAGAATTTCTGTATATTTAATTAATGTGGCCAGATAGTGTGTTAAATTGTACAGAGATGAACTTAACCCCCTTTTTAGGCGAGGGGATTGGAACACGGTGGAAGTATGTATGTCCCTCTCCCCGTATTTTTAAGACGTATTTATTGTACAGCGATATATTTATTATTTTGATTATATTTTTTTAAGCGCATAATCACTGGATATTGTCTATAGAGGGATAATCATTATATTTATAGAAGTATGCTTGTTCTTGGATGGAATCGTGAACATTGTATTTTGTAAAGAGATCACTTAAGCGAGCCAAAGACAGGTCGTAAGCCGTGTAGATGCCAGATAAAGACATCTTTATCTTAATTAAAAAATAAATCCTGCCCAAAGACATCATTATCTTATTTGAAGTTTTTATTTTTGTATAATTAAATCCCCTAGTAAGTAGAAGTTTATTTTTTAATCATTTCGTTTCAAGCCGATTATTTTCAAGTAAAAACGAAATTTTGTAAAAAAAAGCACGACATATTTAGTAAGACATTATACTATTTTAGAATATTTCATTTAATTTCAATTGAGCGTTTCATAATTGTTCCAAAATATAGGATTTCGTAGTATTTTTTTAAAACAAATCAAACGAACCAGCCGTGGAGCCAAACTGAACCAAGAAATTCAATAGATTAATGTCTATATCTTTTGGTGGCCAGCTTTTATGCTCATAAATTATGGAAGTATTTTTAGTTAATTTAATATATAATATTTGATCGTTACTTTTGGCTTCACAACCCTCAGGGCTACTTTTAGTCCTGTTAAGTCGTTCTATAGACATGTCACAACCACCAAAATCTTCCTTTTACAATAAACTAACCAACAAATTTAACATTAAATTTACTAACTAACTTTTTCATCGTTTTTCTACGGACGGAGGCGGATAATATAAAGCGCCACTCTTCTATCAGATACATTACATTCGTCTCATCCATTTCTTTATTTTGTGCACGCTCTTCGATTTTTGAGACTTTTAACAAAACATTGTAAGATAGGTACTTTATTTACCTAGTAAAGGCCTTTCTTTATTGCTTGTGTCATTAATATTCACCGCACATCTTTTTCTTACTAACTTCCTCTCATTCATCCACTTTACTAACCAAAATCTATATAGGGCGGTCTTAATCACACGTTAATATAATTGTTCGTCATTAAAATGTATTAAATGAATAAATGTTACATTTTCCCCAATATTTTTTTTAGGAAAAAATTTCATTTAAATTTATTTCAAACAGTTCCAAATTAATGTATGGATATTTTATTTTTTTAAATATGTAAATTATAATCCCCCTATAATATTTGGGGTCTATCTGGTTTTTTGTCTTGATTTTAAGTAGTTCTAATGAATTAATTACCATGAAATAAACAGTATCGCGTAATTACATTTCTTTAGTGTAAAAAATGCCTTTATAAAAATATTATCTTAAATGCCCAGAATGTTTCCGGCCTTTTATATAAAATATTAACGCAAGGGTGTTTAGAAGACGGATTAAATGTCAACATTTATATATTTGCATTGTACATTAGATCAAATCGTTGAAAGCCAAGGCGGCCGAGGAATCACGCAATCCCCCCCATGAGAACTTACCTTGAAGAATTTGAACTTATATTTATTCCTTGCATCTATTAATAAATATATCTACGTGAGATGAAGAACTCCATCTCCAAGACCAAATGTGAACCTATTATATTCATATGAGGGTAATTATTAGACTGCAAATTTAAGAAAATTCAATGTTTACTTTCATACGATAATATCACAGATGAAAAAGTTCATTTAGATATCCCCTCATAAAATAAAGGAATCTTAGCAAAAAATTTGAGAAAAGGCGAATCGATGTTACAATTTTATCCAGGTGTAACGTAATTTATTCAGGTCATTTTTAGATAATATATCATCAAGGGGCGACAAATATCATCGTGAGTGCGACAGGGAATATTTATCCAATGCTTTCTGACCAGAATATTTATCCAATCCGCTGCCTAACACACTTTATTTTTTTGATGTATTTAATTATAAAATTTTCATATGCTTGTTCTTGTATCCATATATTTATTTTTCATTTAATGCTCAACATACATCTTTCTTTATCCGTTTGAGATTTTATTCTCCTTTTTTGATGTTTCAATGATTCGCCATACGTGAGTATGCATTGATTAAACAGTTTTTGGTGTAGGTATATCCAATTGAAGATTTTTTTCATTAAAAAATGATGTTCAATCGTCCGAATTCATTCCAGGCCATCTTTGTACGGAGACTATTTTCGGAGACGCCTCTTGCTTTGGAAATTTATATCCTAAGTACACAATTATCGAGTAGTTTACTCCATCACGATGATCCATTAATACGAATGCCTATCGAGATAAAACAGTTACTCACAAGAGTCTTTAATCTTTAAGACCCATTGATTTTTAGTAGCATTATTTTTTTTGTCTTTATAATGGATGAAATAAAACATTTAATTTCATTTCATAATGGATGATATTAACTCTACTTGTAAACAGTAACAGAGTAACAGAACCTTCCATCGATAGGAAAGAAATAATAGTTTATTACTACATTCAAATATAAAAATCAAGACTTAGATGGAAATACCTATCATTAATTAGGCACTGACAAAAGGAGCCAAAGTTACTGATGTAAAGTGGAAGGATAGTCGTAACGGGAATATTAAGAGGAGAGGAGAAGAGTCCATCTTAATACCCAAGTTCAAATTCCTTTTAATTTCTATTCTTTCAAAATTATTCATCACGCGCGACGTGATGGCTTGAGAAGTTGTCACATTCTAAATTCGAGAAAAATAATACTTAATAATTTCAAGTAGAATAAATATAGTTTTATCCCATTCATTTTAGAGACCATCATCTAAAAAATTTACGCCGATTTCATCAATAATATCAAAAATTTTATAACATTTGAAAGAAAAGTTATATCATAATGTGTTTTTTTTATATCCATCACAAAAAATAAAAGAAAAAAAAATGTCATTCCATGCGGGCTGCCATTTGAGACCTTTGTATTTTGTGAATTTTATTATTTTGAGTTAGAAATAATATGATTTCATTTCTGTTATTATATGCTATTATGATGCGGATATTTCCGATGAATCGGAGTTCAACCTACATGCATACATACAATACGTGTCTCTGACCAAAGGTAAATTTCTTACGAGGTACCGTGTATGAAAAATTATTTATTCTATCATTGGCTTTAATGTTTATGAACTTTGGAATGTGGCAGTAGAATGTGTTTTTGTGTGTTTGTGTTACCTAAGTAAACGATGCAGACAATCATAAAAAATTTAATTAATAGTCGTAAGAGTTTTTTGTTTTTTGGATGTGAAAATGATGCGCCGTTAGTGCTGCATTTTGGTTGGCATCGTATCGCAGTTGTGTATGTAATATAAGGAGAATATCAGTTATAGTCGATCGATTACATCGGGATTCTAATACGCAGCAACTCTCGATAGTATTATTGTTTATTAATACTTGGTATATTACGAAATTTACAATGTTCAGACATTTCAGTTCAGTTCAGACAACAAAATATTATGTTAATCCAAAACCGATTTTTTAAAACATTAAGGGCCCACTTTTAAATATAAAATTGTGTTTAACTAACCATTTACTACGCTTTATCGTATATCACGCTATATTATGGTGTTCTAACATATAAATCTTGCCTCTTCTATTTTCATATAGGTATCTTTCTCTTTGTATATTGAAGCTTTAACAGGGTCATCTCCAATACTGCGTTTATCTGATACCTGATCATTAACAAACGCCCTCTGTTCCCGTCTCCTTTACTCCATTCTTTCTCTCCTCGTTCTGATGTTCCACTGATAAGTAACTTTTATTTGTATTATTAGTTGTTTACCGTCACATTTTTTTACGTAATCTTTCAAAAAGTAAACCCATAAAACCTCTTACTAGACGCTTGTTTATACGTTAATTATCTTAATTAAATTAGTTACACTTAAAACAAATTATAAGTGTATTCTATGCTATTCAAATTAATATAAATTAGAAATATTATCTTCTGTCAAGCTTCGAATGATAAAATAAGAAATCAAATATGAGAATATTTAAAAAAAATTACGGTATTTAAAATGATTAAACGAAAACTTACTAGGTGCCGTAATTTAACTTACAATTTAATAATTGCAGGTAAGCATTATCATTATATGAGCCACTTTTTTATTTACCCTTCAATATTATTAGTTGGCCTGGCTGGAAGATTGTATAGATCCAATGTAGAAAACGGATTACTGCGAGCAGTGATGGACATGCGATCCCTTTGAAAAAAAACCTAAGCGGCCTTTAGAAAAAAATATGTTTAAATTACAATTCCGAAAAAAAAATCATAAAAATTGGACTACATTTTTCTATTTTTCTACACCTATGTTCGACACGTCCTTTTCATTATGAATTTTGAAGGATTCAGTAAATTTTCAAAAAATAACATAAGAATAAGAAACCATATTTTTTTTTCAATTATTTAATAAATGAGAAAAAGAATGTAGAAATTTATATAATATGTTTGATTGCTTGAAAAGAATTTTAAATAAGACGATGTCTGGTAGTAAAATCTTTTTTTTTTCTCTACAAATATCTACTAATTGAAATTATCGTATATGTTCAGTCATGGGCAGCTTGGGAAGTACTCTACTCTCCACATAACCAGACCTCAATAGTCTACTGTTCTGATGTACAGCTTGATTCCTAATCCTTGAGGACCTGTGAAGGAAGTCTGGGATGCATTAATAATTGTATTAATCACTTCAGCTCCACTGATGGTACGGTTATGCATGCTCTCTCTATATAGGCCATTTGCAAGCTTCCGGAAGTACATGACAATAATGTGGTCAAACACAAAATTCTCAGAACTCAAAAAATTTGTTAACTAAGATAAATTATAGAAGTCTCACAAAGACGAAGCTATTAATTTATTTGGGAAACGTGTATGAAAGTATATTTTATTTCCCTTATAAATAGCTTCGTTGCTTCTGTAGACAAAATCTAGTAATTGTGTTCTCAGAACTATAAAATATTGTCAAATAAGTTGTGTTTCCGTGCCAGATGTTACCGTGAATCATTAATCGCTACTTACCTCAGAACTGGAAGGCAACCTAGTGAGGCTGGAAGTGGCCGAAAGGCTTGCTAAGATTAATAAGTTCGATGTGTGTATTTTCCTTTCTGTAAAAAAACATTGTAAGCTATAAATACTAAAATTACTAAAACAATGTACTGTAAAAGTCCCTTAAATACAGCTACAAAATACTTCAATTTATTACCCACCGAACTAAAAATTTTAACCAAAGTAAATAAGTAAACTAAAAATTAAATAAAAAAATGGATAATCGAAGCACAAGAACATCTGACACCCTTATAAATGTATATTGTAATCATCATACAACTATCATTCGAGTCACTATTTTGAAAGCTAGGTATTAATATTAGTCACTAATTACTAATTTATACTGTTTTTTTGAGTTTTAGTTGTGTATTTCATTATTACACATGTCTAACTTTTCATCTCCCGAACCTATGTACAGATACATATTTACCTTTAAAGGATTTAATATACTTTTGTTATATATATTATATCTTGTATATTTTCTTTTGGGATTTAATAAATAAAAAATAAAAATACGTATGTCAGTACCCAATAAAGGTACATCATTGAGTTTTTAACAGAACCGATTTTCCACCCGTATAATTAAGTAGGCTATTAAATTGCAGAAAAAGCATAGAATACTAGAAGCCAGCACTAGATATGAGATATAATATGCTAGCGAGAAGATTCCTTTGATGCAACATAGAAAGAGTTTTTCAAACGGTGTGCCTGGGCTGTAGTTTCTTGTTTTTTTTTATTAGAATTTTCAAAAATTAAAACTAAAATGAATCTCTCAACAAAAAATCTTCCGGATTCATATTCCAGTAGTAACAATATATTTTTTGGATATATATATATATATATTTTTTTTTTTATCAATTTATTTGAGGAATTTAAGTTATATTGTTGTATTGGAAAAACCCTTGTGTTTTTTGAGATTAAGCGTTATCGTCTATCCAGACTTCGCCAATTTTAATAAATGCATTTTTTAATTCAAGTGATTCATATATATGCGTATTGATAGCTTACATAATGCTTCGAGAAGTACAAAAGCAAAGACAGAAATATCCCGCTGAGGTGTTTCTAAGACAAACACAAAAAACATTTCACCACTTCAGGTAATTTATTTGGATTCTATGAAACCTACATCATATTGGAAATATGTATTTCAAAACAATTGCCACCTCAGTTTTCCTTTTACATAAGTGTATGAATAAATATTTTACTTTAAAATACGGATCTTTCAGTGTTTGCTGTCAAAACGTGGATTTTGCTACTTTTGCTATTTACACAATTGGATATTGCTGTTTCTTTTGTGATGTTTCGGTCTAAAATCGACAACAAATCTCATTTTAGTATGAAGCGGCCAATTTGTGACTTGATAATCCTTGGGGATTGATTGGACGAAGTGGATTTTGCAATCTTTGCTTTTAATAGTAATTTGGAAACATTATTTTGAAAGGGATAGACTTATATTTCCTGTAAAATCTCGAATTCAGAACATTCTAAATTAGTAATTCTCGATGAATGCATTCAAAATATTTTTTAAAATTTTTTGGATATTGCTGTCATTGTTTTTATACCCCTCGTGTTATAAATCAATATTTTTCAAATCAATTTAATCACATCTCATGTCCAAATGAGACTCCTTAATTATTAATTTATGATTTGATTCGAATTCTGCATCGTCAAATTTTACGGACTTAATAGTTCGGTAACGAGACAAATTTCCTGACCGAAGCATTTTAAACCATTGTTAAAATGCACGCGTATTCAGTTTATAAACAAAAACCTGCACAGCGAATTTTTTCGCAACGATAGCAGTACTATAAAATTAAATTGATACAGCGTCAAAAAGTTTCGATAGTGACTTCTCCACCATTTTTTATTTAACCGTAAGGATCACAAGGAGAGAAAAAAACGACAAAAAAGAGACATTGGAAACCACACAGTCAATCCACAATGTAAAATTGTTTTTTTAACTGAAAGTTAAAATCATAACTGGCTGATGACGCACTTAGCAAAAAAATAAAATATCTTAATGGTTAATCAATATTTTTTTGTGACATGCATTTTTTATTATTCTATATTTGTACGTGAATTTTGTTTATCTAACTAAGCTTTCAATCAGGGAAACTGTTCGAGAGGTTAATTAGATGTTTGATATTGGCAAGTATGTCACAATTTAGAAATTGTATTTCCTATTCCCGTTACACAGTCTGTATTTCCTTAATTTTATATTATTTTGAAAAAATATCATGAAGAAATCAGACTAGACAAAAAATACATTGATATCTGAATACGAATATGCAAGAAATAATCAGCTGAACTCTTTTTATCGCCGGAAACAAAAAAACATCAGGAGAGCGTTTTTATCAAATCTAACAAGATCGTTTCCGTGTCTGGCCATTGTATTTAATAAAACTCAATATATACTAGGGGCGTGCAGTGAGAACAAGCATAATTTTTCCTAAGCATATTTTTGGAAAAGAAACCAAAATAAGAAATATATCTCTTAATATTCAAATCAAAATAAATAACATATTATTTAGATTTAATATTAGGTCCTTACATATGAAATTGGCGTTTTGCCGTACTGGCAAATTTGATCTCAAATATCTTCTCTTTGTTTAGGAATTCCAAAAGCTGTATAAATTTGGATTTGGAATTCCTAAACAAAGAGAAGATATTTGAGATCAAATTTGCCAGTACGGCAAAACGCCAATTTCATATGTATTGTGTTTTGAAAATTATAATTCATTTGTTTTTTCCTCAATTGTTTTTTTCTTTGCGTCACTCAGTTTACAAAATGAAAAACTTGAAATATCGCGTTATTTACGAGTACGAGTTCCACCGTGGCACCAGTGCTGCAGAAACGGCTCGAAGGATTAATGATGTGTATGGCGACGGTGCCGCAAAAGAAAACACAGTGCGTTTTTGGTTCCAACGTTTTCGTTCTGGAAATTTCGACCTGCAGAACAAGCCCCGTGGACGGCCGGAGACCAAAGTTGATAATGAAGAATTGAAGGCTATTGTGGAAGCGGATCCATCGCAAACCACATCCGAGTTAGCTGCAGGCTGCGGTGTTAGTGATAAAACTGTTTTAATCCACTTGAAGCAAATTGGTAAGGTGAAAAGCTTGAAAGGTGGGTACCTCACGAATTGAGTGAAGCAAATCAACAAGCGCAGCGTTACTGCTGCGTTGCATTACTCAACCGGCACATAATGAAGGGATTTTAAATCAACCATGATGGAAAGCTAGCTGCTAAACAACCGAGGCTGGTTAATCGCTCTAGGCCACTGCTGCTTCATGATAACGCTAGACCACACACTGCACAACAGACGGCTACCAAATTAGAGGAGCTTCAATTGGAATGTCTAAGACATCCACCGTACTCTCCGGACCTTGCCCCAACAGATTACCATTTTTTTCGAAATTTGGATAACTTCTTGCAAAGGAAAAAAATTCAACTCCGATGGGGCAGTCCAAACCGCCTTCAAAGATTTTATTGATTCCCGTCCGAATGGTTTTTTTAGTAAAGGGATCGATGAACTACCTATGAGATGGCAAAAGTGTATAGATAGCAATGGTACATACTTTGATTAAATAAATATATTATAATTAAAAAAAATCGGCTTTATGTTCCTCCCATACTAAACGCCAATTTCATATGTAAGGACCTAATATTATATAATATTCTGCCAGATAAATATTTAGTTTGAATTTTTTTCCAAATAGGTATATGTTTAAATAAAAGTCGTGCTACTATTTCGTATACCTACTACTCCCTTTTTTTGTTTTTACTCCCTTTCTTTTAACTCGTAGCGTCTGCTTGCTTGCTTGCTTGTCTGACGAAAAAATTTTGGATCAATTTTTAACCCTTTTCCCGCGATACAATAGAGCTGAAACTTTGCAAGCAGACTCGCGGCGACGAAAATAATCTAACGAATTTTCGTTAAAAAAATTAATAATTATAGTATAATTTTGGATTTTTCGAAATTTTAATGTTTTTTTTTCAAATTGTAATCATTATAAATGAGTAATTAGCCCGACGCGTGTATAGGCATGAAACCTGAATCAAAGCGAAAGGGAGTATTGTAAAAACATGGTTTTTATGAGTTAGTTTTTTTTTTAAATCTTCCTCCTGGCAAATATTACGTAAAAAAATTGGTTAGGTTATCATTTGCTTAAGAAGCAAACCGTTCGAATTTATTTAAAAGTAGGCCGATTGTAAATATTGCACCTATAGCGAAGCAAAAATATAATTTTGTCTATAGCCAGGTGTTCCAGTTTCATAGTAACATGGGAATGTTATATTTCGTATATATTTATATTTAAGAATTGAAGAAATGGGAAGAAGAATGAAGAATAATAAGGTATTAATTAGTTTTTATTTTTCGTTTTTTTATGGTAGAACAACTGCATTTTTTTAAATAAAACTCGATTAGTAAAATATAATATGTTAGTTAAGTTAACGTAAAGATAACATTTTTCATCAAATTGAATGATCATAAAGAATATTCTCAACAACATGAAAATAAAATCCATCAATAATATCCCCATGTAATGTTTTGAAACATTGCAACTCTGCGCTCACACAAGATAAAATAGAATATTTAAATGTACAAATTGTAAAAGAAAACTTTATTTAACACTTGAAAGAAGAACATTTTAATCTAACAATTTAACAATTTATTCATTAAAATTAAAATTGCATGAAACAGTTTATTAGCTGCCCTGTGGCTACTCAAACAAAAATATAAAACTTCTAAAATGCAAGATAGTTAATTACTCTATATTTGTTCATTACTCTATAAATATATGCTCCATATTCTCAGCTACAGTATCCTCTGCTAGCGAGTCTGCGCCAACGCAAGAATTTGCATAGTGCTTTGTTAATCTCGTCCGTCCCATTCGCTGGCCAGCCCGCACATCTTGCTGGCTTACTCTCAACACCTACCTGAGATACGGTCCCTCCACACCGCATTCTTCATATCAGCATAGAACATTGTTTCAATTTAATGCATTCAGATTTTAGAACAACATAATCCCTATTCCGAGAGGCAGGAATATGCAGCAAAGTAAGGGAGGGATACAATGTGTCTACTTTATAAAGGGATAAAATCTAAATTGCACCCTGGTGATTTTATACGAATATTTAAATGATTTCAATGCTTAGCAAATAAAGTACGAATATAACTACGTATCCTAAGTGGGTACACCACCATAAGAGATGTATAATTATTTTTATTTATTTTTTAATGACACTTTTTATGTATATATTAAACTTTTTTATTGTAAAATTTTAGAAAAAAAAACGAAATGGTTGCATCACATCTATTTTCATGGAGTTCTTCCTTCGTAACTGACATGAAATTTTTCTCAGTATCTACCTGTTTGTTTGATACAGAACAGGAGATCATGTTTTTATTAAGAATTGAAATATTTACAGTAAAACATATCCGATTTGAAAAAAACCGATATGCTTAACTGTAAATTCATATAAATTATATAAAACTGGAAGCAATTTTTTAAAAAAATCCCAAAAAAAATCTTAACGGCTGCTTTTAACAAATGGTTTGTTAAAAGCAGATGAAAAATCCATATGCTACATTTTAGATAATAAATAAAAATAATAATGGAGAATTTCTATTTCGCCATTTTTGTAAAAAATTCGCCCAAATCTGTAGGAGAAACTCCAGGAATTTTTTTATTCAAAAATATTTAGATTTAATTACGTCTTTTTAAGGAAATCTCCCAATTTCTACCTGAATTGTACCCTCCTAGGATGGTGTATGTAACCCCTTAAACGTAATTGTATTCAAACTCTATTTTTCATTTAAATCAATTTTACTTAAAATCATGTAAACACTCTTTTAATCACGGGGGGTGCTTCGATTTCTGTTTTATTCCGTATTAATTTTTGTTTCATTTTTATTGATAAATCATAAAAAAAATCTTGTTTATTTAACAGTAACTCTTGCATCCGTGATCCAGTGACCAGTGATTCGATTCCGCATTCCAGGCGATCAACAAAGATTTTCACAGAACAAGCGTTTAGCTTAATTTAAATATAGTAAAAATATTAACGTGACACGAATTCCATGTTCAAATTCTTATTTAAAAGAAAAAAATAATATTTGCAATAGATCACAGGTTAATGAATGTTTTGATAAAGCATTGGCATTATAAACATTACATATTATTCCTTCATTGTGAGTTTTGCACAGAGTCCTAATGTTTATTGAATTGCTGAACTATTCAATATTATAAATGGGTGACTTTCATTTTTAAACGCCTTTATTTCGATGGGAAGGGATGGAGAAGACAGAAAAAGAGCGACTGTTTAATGATGTGTTGGGTCCTAAAGTGTAATTATGCAAAATTTGGAATGAATTGCATTCATTTTAATGCACATTTATATCAGTAAGTTGGGGATAAGATTGGGTAATGAATACGCCTCTGCACATGAGTATAAATATAATAACAGTCCTGAAAAGTTACAGGAATTTAAATAAGCTGAAAAATAAAATAATATTGATGTTACCGTGTTCCGTTTTTAAAAATTAAATTGTAATTCATTTTATTTTAATTTATACTACGACGTGCTTTTTGGTCCAGTGGTTAAGATTTAGATAAGTCCAATGATTCAGTAGTCGGAGGGTCAAACCCCGTTTCAGACCGGCACGTTTATCGTGTTTTTCATAGTACCCACGTTTGACTTGTTTGAAAATAGTAAGAATTTTGAAACTAATTTCGTGAACTCTATTTTCTTGAAAATAAGAAAGTATAGAAGATCGTACAAGTATACAGTGAATCATTGAAAAATTATTTAAATAAATACACACTTCATAAAATGTTTTAAGTCGTATGAAAGTATGATTATATGTACCTATATTTACTGCATCAAAAATGCTTATCATACTTAATTCTTCAGATTTGTAAAACTGGTAAGGCATACCGTCTAAGGCTCTACTACGCGACGCAGCTGCCTTTAAAGGGGCCGCAATACAAGGGAGCGAGGGAGGGAACAATAATGAGCTCGCATTGGAGAGGGCGCACAGATTTACGGCCCGCGGTCCGTACAACCTCCGCAGGACTCACTAATGACCGACCTGCCGACCGCGGCTGACCATTTGACCGCCCTGCACTATAACTAAAGCAACGGAGCGTTGCTTTTTTCCACTCTAGGTACGTATACACTTTGAGAGCGTATTTTTTTATGTATATTATCTTCCTCTCACGGTAGAAACTTTACACACCGAGGCACAGTTTAACACTTTTTATACAGATATTTTATACATAATGTTTCTGAATAATTTTGGTTACGATTAAATTTATTTAATTATTATACAATATATCACACCCCGAATGCAAGTTTATTGACTTTCTAAGATACCCATTTTGATTAATGCGATTTAAATACCCATTTTGAATAATGCGGAAGAAAATTTTTCGATGCACGCTGTGGTTCAATGACTGGTAATTTTGGGCGAAATATGGCCCATATTAGCCGGCGGCAATAAGTATGCAAAATTTGAGCCAGATAGGTCGAACGGTACAGATTTTCATGGAAAATATATCGTGGGAAGGGGGTAGGGTAAAGGAGAAAATGTCACCTATGTTACAAATCAGGTCCTAAAAAATAAGTATTCGATATTTGGGTCAGATCGGTCAAGCGCTGTAGATTTGTACAGAAAATATATCAGGGGAGGAAGTGGGATAAAAAGGGAGAAAGGAAATGTCACCAATGTACCTGTCGGGTTCTAAAAAATTAATATGCAAAATTTGAGTCAGATCAGTCGAACGGTAGAGATTTGCATGGAAAATATATCAGGGGTGGGAGGTGTCGCTGCGCTTTTGAGAATAGGTGTGCGAAATTTGAGTCAGATCCATCGAACGGTACAGATTTGCATGTAATGTATATCAGAGAACGAGGAGGGATAAAAGGGGAGAGGGTAAAGGTCACCTGTGTTTTGGTGTAGATATGAAGAGGACAGACAAACAAACATTGAATTTCATAGGTATAAACAGCATCTAAGTTTGAGTAGCTTGTTGGTCTTGTGGTTAGGACACTCGCCTCGTGATCCAAGGCTCGCGGGTTCGAACCTCACTCCAGACTAGCAAGTTAGTCCTATTTTCATAGCACAAGCGTTTAGCTTAGTTTAAAAATAGTAAAAATATTGATGTGACACGTATTCCGTGTTCGCAACTCTATTTTTTTTTTTTTTTTTTAAATGTTAAGCTTTAGTTTAGTTGCGATTTTTGATTAAGGAAGTCAACAAGTTTAGATCAATTACATAATATCATAGTAACGTCAGAACAACTATCTTTATAAATGGAACTGATAAATATTTATTTTTTAACAAACAGGTTATCAGCAGGTCGTTCTTGGCCGTGATTTATGTGAAATATAACAATTATTTTGTGAGCTTGTCAAATAGAATTTGTGATTTTTTATATTTTACTACTTGAGTTTTGAGAGTAACAAAAGTTTATCGAGTCATCGTCATCATCATCATCATCAACTTAATGATCATCTTGAATTATGTCTACAATGTGAACAACAAATCCATGAATAATATAACTGTGGAGTATTGAAGCAAGCAATATACAAAAAAAAAATTGAATTCAGTCATCGAAGATTATGTACTGAATTCGAGATTTTATAGGAAACATGAATTCGGAAGGGATAGACACACAATTCAGTACATTTTAAATTAGTAATTTAAATTATAATTTTATACCCCCACAATAAATTATAGCCTTCGCTTTTATACCCCACATTTGAAATATTGAGACTGTCTGACTTTAAAATCATTTCCTTCCAACAAATTTCAGTCGTATATAATTGTGTTAGATAAAAGAATATTTCAAAAATCTATTTTGAGGAAAAATAATACAAGTTTTTTTACTAGGCAGACCAGGCATAGTAACCTTCAAACTAGGCGCGCGCAGTGTGAAAATTGAAGCGTGACTTTTTCCTAAGCATATAGGTATTTAGGAAAAAAATCGAAATGAAATATTTATGAAATATTAAAATCTGAATAATAATGTGATTATTGCGGTAGTAACATTACGAAATATATCGTTACTTTCGATTTTTTCCCCGCCCTCGCCCCTGCTTCAAACAATATCGTGATAATGAAGATGATAATCCTTGAAAGTCTACATCATATAGTAAAAATGTGAACAGACATTTTATAGGTTTATTTGATTAGTTTAGTGTATTCTTACCAAGTATTAGAAAACGAGAGCGTGTATATCTTATTGCTATAGTAGAAACAATTGTTGCGCAACATGATAAAAATAAATGATTATGATACGGTATTTTAAGTGTTAACGTTTTGGGGTAGTTTATTTCAATCATCGGTTCGGATATTTTTCGAATTTGTTTGTCTTTTGCTTTCAATGTTATTAAAATGCTTTAAAATATGTTCGAAAATATCACGATCTCAATTTAAGGAACGTTTACTAAACTCAGAAGTGAAAATGATCATTAAAATTTTAATCTATATTTTGCATAGATTTTTTTTAGAAAATACTATGCTTGTTTTTTTTTACTGCTTCATTTAATATATGTATTACTATATATATATATATATATATATTTTATATATATATAGATATATATAGATGATTTTTTTTTTTAAATAATTACGACGTTGCAATTTAAGAAGACAAATTTCCGATGTTTATAATAAGCTAGGTAAATTATTGGAATCTATTGGAAAGCTATACAGAAAATAAATATGTATAGTAAGTATATGTACATATGTGGGGTATAAAAGCAAAGGCAGCAATATCCGAAAAATTTTGAACCCAGTCACCGAGGGTTTTAAATTCATAACGTTATTATATTCGAGATTTTATAGTAAACATAACCCTTACATTTAGAGAAAACATGATTATGGAGGGAATAGATACATAAAATCTAGAATTCAATAGATTTTAAATTAGTTAAAAATGAAGGTGACGGTATTCAAAGTCTAATATTTTTCATTATATTAAACGATATTCATATCTAAAAAAAACATTTCTACAATTTTTGAGAATGTCAATTGTGAATCGTTGGAATATTAACGTTTCCTTTTACTGGATTACTGGAGAGTATATTTTCTAATTTCACTAGAAAGAGGAACATCTCCCATGGTAGAAAAGAATACTTAAGTCTTGGGGATCTTCTCTTCTAATTAGAAAAAGAATGAAAAAGAACAGTTCCGAAACAAATAGGTTTTACCGATTTCACATTTTTTGTATGTTTTTTTTAGATACAATTCCTAAAAGGGAGAAGTATCTTCATTCCAACAAGCATATCCTTGGGCGTCTCGACGAAAATAAAATTCCACGTTAGATCAACGGATCTGACTAAATCACTTAAGAGCATCGTAAAAAGCTAGTAAATAAAAGTGACTTGTGAATTCGTTCAAATAAAAGAGCTGTCGTAATTTTTTTATTATTTTATTTAAAATAAAAATAACTATTTTAAATTTATTTTGTTATTTGTTTCTACAAATTATTAAATCGAATAAGCTTACATTAAAAAATTACACAATAGGTATATAAAATATCATATAATATCAAACATGCTATTTTTCTTTTTAGATGCCTTTTTAATAGACTACCACTTTTTAAGTACAAATTTTATTAAACCCATAAAGGCTCTATTCCATTCAGAAGAGGTTTACATCGCCGACAAGCCAGCGTACAAAGTTAGGCCGTATTTTTTGCCATTTGCCTCATACAGTGGCGGCGCGGGCGCTGGCAGAGACCGGCTCTATATCTCGGGACAAATGGTCCAGAATAGGGCGAGATTGCTCGGGACCACTTAAACCCTCTGCCGGGAGAGTAACACGCGTCGGTTTATTTGGCCGATATAAGAATATCAGAGGCAAGGCCTGAAATGTACTGAAAAAAAAGTATCAACTAACGCTGGCACGCGTACCTACTTCCAAGTCTTAATGAAATGTTGCGGAGTAGTTCTTTAATAAGGGAAACATTAAATAATTGATTTTATTCTAGACTGTGACGAATAACAACGTTACTGTCTGATAAGTCGGCAAAAAATATTTCAGGTAGTACCCAATCACCCAATAAATCTACGTCTTGTCTATTTTTGAGTATAATTATTTTCAGAATAAGTTGGTGTATCTATACTATTAAGATATAATTATGTCATCATTTAAAGAGTGTACCTTGATTTATGTATGGTTTTTGTATTAAGTTTGTAAAACTTCATATTGATTTTTGATAAATTTAAAATAAATTAAATTTTAAAGTATTCTTCTTAAGTTCTGCAGGCTTAGTGTTATTTATATTTATAAGATTTAAGTTACCCGTTCCCCTAGAATAATTAGTTGATTTCGGTAAAGTCCTATGTTAAGATCCATTTTTGCTATGCACTAATCATTAAACATTCCCCGTTTTATAAAATTCTGTTTTATGACTAAGCATAACATGAATTTTGATAATTTTGATTATTTGATTAATATTTGATAAATAATTCGTAGTTTTTATTATATTTTTATTATATAGACATATATATTTTATGATATATAATATGATATATATCTATAATATATATTCTATATATATATAATATGTGATATTCCCTAATATATATAAAAATAATACGTAATTTTTCACGGGTGTACAGCTAGTTTCATAAAAAAAAAAATATTTTTATACAACATGAACAGAGTTACGAATTTTATATTTTGGAACAGCATCTATTTTGAAACGAAATTGCAGGCCGAGGTCAAATTTTCATAAAAGTGGGAATTGAAATTATTTTAGAACTATGGGAGTTAAAATATCCTCAAAATCTTTTAATTCTAATGCACATGGTTATTTATAAAACATTAAAAACCTCGCACGACTATATTCCTGTCTTGATTATGAGTCGAAAATGTTCAAGCAGTCTAACCAATAATGACTTTACCGATATTCATGGAGTTGTACAATGCCAAAGTTTTCAATATTTCTGACTACTTTTTACAAAACGTTGAAAAATCGTTACAGTATCTTATATTGATTACGAAAAATAAATTTGTTCCAATACAAGTTAAGTAAATTAATGTTTTCCAATTGGAATCAGAAGGTTTTTATTATTTTATTTGAATTGTATTAAAAGAAATGAATTTTTCATATTCGATATAAGTTACTGTAATGTTTTACTAAAACATTTTACAAAAATTAAGTGAGAAAAATTGAAATAAAAGGCAAACAGAGATCTCCATAACTATAAAAAATATAGGTCATGGTTGCTTGAATATTTTCGACACATAATTAATGCAGAAATATAATGCTGCGAGGTTATCAATGTTTTCCAATTAACCCTGTATATATGCATGCACTAAAAATTTAAAGAAAGGTGTTTTGAAGGTCTCCCGGTCTTGACTAAAAAAATTGCACTAAGATTTTCTATACATTAATACGTAGTATTTTTATGGAAATGTACATAAAATACTGCCCAAATAGACGGTTTTTAAGAAAAAATAAAAATTAGATTACTTGTAGATAAGTGTTACCTTAAAAGCTAAAATATAATTGGGTTGAATGGATATTTTCGTACCGAAGTTACTATCGTATTTAAATTTTTATCAGCTTGCTCTGTAGGAAAATGTAAAAGATAATCTTCTGCAGTACATGAAGTTTTGAATATATGTATGGATAAGCACAGTTCACGTTGCAGGCTTTAACGACTCCTGGGTTATACTTGCAGTAAAGATTTAAAGTTTACTGCGAATTCTAAAAATTTTACTGCGAAAACGAGAATTTGCCATTATTAAGATTACCACTTATTATTTCTGATCAGAAAGTATCATTGAACTTTTTCAAATAATTATCATATTATTAATATAAAATATGAATCTTAAATAAAATACTTGATGTATAATTTGTTTACACATTTTCACGTACTCGCGGGGGTGGTAATGGAATTAAAATAAAACTCATTAAAAAAGAAATTAATTTTATGAAATAATTAACAAGTCTCTTCTTGGGCCTTATCTTACTTAAGCAGCTGCTGACAGCCTCTCTGTTTTTTTTAAAATCTAACTACGCTTTCGTGGCACGAAAATATGTTTAACTTGGTGATCTCCCGATATGAGGCTTGAGCCTCCATCACTAAGAGAGTTTCGACTAGTCTCCTACTATCCTATCCTATCCTATCCCTAGACTAGAGATATCTCTCTTGACTTTCCCCTTTTTTATTCATCTACCCATTTTTATTCATCTATATTCTTCTTTTCTCAGATTTTAACTGAAAATAAAAGATTCAAGAAAATGTTGTCTAAAATTATTTCTACCGTAGATTCGCAATTTAGTCACAATTGTCAATCACACCAAGCAAAATATTATTTTTCTATCACAATGTTTTTGCTGTAACTATATTTTTTTGAAAATCTTTTTACAAAAATGTTTTTTTTTCTTTATTATGGCCTAAGATATTATTAGCCAATACAAGTTGATAGGGACACATACACATCATAACATAATATAGGTAATATAAAAATACAAAAACGTAAGAAAATAAAACACAAATTCATTAACATCATGCAATAATATATTACGAGCGTCTTTAAAAAAATTGTTGTATATTTAGTGACAATTTAATAATACATGACTTGGATCGAATCTGAAAGCTTGTAACCAAACATAATAATTTCGTTTTTCTGTCTGTCTGTCTGTCGTAAAATCCGTAATTTGCTGGAATTAAAACTTAGGTAATTAGAGTGTAACACGCAGTCTGCGCGCGGCATATGTGGCGCGGCGTTAATATTATTTCTCGTTATTTTTCATGGGTGTTCGTCTAGTGTCTATCTAATAATTGTATAATTGTATATTTTATTTCATATAAATGCAAATAATTAATTTATATGTATTCATGAAAACACATTTTATTGATGCTACAGTAAATTTTACGATATTGTTTTATGATAATTTAATCAAATTAGAATGAGATGCAGAAAATGAATTTTCTACTTTATTACTCTTATTTCTGGGACACATCTGGGAAAGAATTAGCAGAGAAAATTGATCATAGCAATTTCCAAGATAAATAGGAGTGAGCTGGACTATTTTTGGCAAACATAACATAATCGTATTTTTGAAAACTACTTTAAGGGCCAGTTGTCTGATCAGGAGTAAGAGTAATAGTTAAGAAAAAGGCATAGATTTTTTGCGTTCTCCACCAATCAGAACATCGGTTTTCGTAAAAATCTATGCTTTTTGCTTAACTATTACTCTAACTACTGATCAAACAACCGATGTCTAAAAAGAAAAGCCTTTGAATCGTGCATACTGCTAGTGATGACATGTGGACTGGAAATGACGACATTTACAAATAAAAATGTAGAAACGCTCAAATGCCCGCAACCATTTATATTCTTTCTTGGTGTATCCCTAAGAAATAGAATAAGGAATGATGAAATTAGGCACAGAACCAGAGTAGTGGGTATCATGGGTCGAGTATCGAAGTTAAAATGGCATTGGACAGGGCATGTTGCAAGGCAAGATGCCACAAGATGGATTCTAGAGTTCTGTAGTGGAGACCTTGGGAGAATAAGAGAGGCGGAAGACCTCAGGCAACGGAAAACGGAAGCGAGAGAAGAAGAAGAGGAAAAGAGATGAGCCGACGATATAGCCGCTGTGTAGGGGAATAATGGCTACAAAAAGCAAACAACAGAGAAGGATGGAAAGGTATAAATTTATTCAGCAGATGCAAAATAAGGACTGAAGAAAAAGAAGATTTGTTTTAAATATCGTACTTTAGAACGCAAAGACTATGTTTTTAAAATTGCAACATAACAATAAAATGAGTTCTTATTAAAATATAAAAATATGGTTCTTACGGAGATATTTACAATTTAACAAAAATAAATTGCTTTTCCTAGCGTCACATAGGGGTACTTGTGTTACAAGGAAAGTTCAATTATAATTTATAATCGCTACGGTCCAGCACTTCTGCTGATAGGAAAATTTTCAATTTTCTTATCAAATATTCCTAGCTACTAATAAGAAAGTTTACTATTTCGTAATTTCTTAATAAAAACACATTTTATTTTCACGAGCAATTTTTATTGTCGGTAGTTGTGTAAAAATAATTTAAAAATTTTACGCACAAAGTATTAAATTGTGCAGAGACGAACGAAACCCCTTTTTCAGGCGGGGGGATTGTGACACAGCGGAACTATTTCCCCCTCGCGTATATTTAAGATACATTAAAAACTATTTTTTTTCTTGCATAATTAAATACTCCAGTTAACAAAACTTTTTAAAATAAACGTTGTTTTTTTTTAATTCGTCCTAAACCTATCCTATTCAATTAAAAACATTTTTGTTATAAAGCGCGACACGATTACTGATAAATTATGCTTATTAAGAATATTAAGTTTTGACTTTTTCTTATTGTTTCAAAATTTACAGGAACGTAGTATACATTTTGACCCATATAAATCATCAAAAAATAAAAATATATAAATTCCGGGTTCGTATTCTGGTGGTAACCAAATATATTTTCAAAAGACAGAATTTTTCTGTATTTATTTCCAACTAACTGTTCGTACCCGGCGTCGCACGGGTTGAGGATAAAGTAAAAAATAAGATTGTGAGGAGAAAAAAGGTTCCGCTGTTTCCATGTAATCTAGGCTCGGATGGATGGGATGTTCAGGGTCCTTAAGAATATTTATGTATGAACAGCACAGATTTGCATTGAAAATGTATCAGGGGGATGGTACGGTGGAAATCTCGCCTTTGTTACCCGAAGAGTGTTAAAGAATAAACGAATAAACAAAAGATGCATATTTGTATAAAAAATTTATCGGGTGAGGGGTTGAGGTAAAAAGGAAGGGGAAAAGTTGTATCTGTTACCCACCGTATCCTAAAGAATAAGTATTCAAAATTTGAGTCAGATCGGCCAAAAGGTGTAGATTTGTACGGAAAATGAAAATATATCACGGGGAGGTGTAAGGTAAAAGGGAGGGGGTAAATGTCGCCTTTGTTACACGTCGAGTCTTAAAGAATGAGCATGCTAAATTTGGGTCAGATTGGTCAAACAGATTTGTTGTAGAATTATACAGAAAATATATCAGAGTAGGGGGTGGGGTAAAGGAGGTAAATTTCGTTTACGTTATCCGCAGGGTCCTAAATAATAAGTGTTTGCAAAATTTGGGGTTAGATCGGTCAACGGTGCAGATTTGTACGTAAAATATACCAGGAGTGGGAGTAGAGTAAAGGAGGAGGAAGTAAATGTTGTTAATTTTATCCGCCGGGTCCCAAATAATTTGATACAAAATATGAGTCAGATCGGTCAAACAGTACAGATTTGCATTGAAAATATATAAGTGGGAGGGTTAGTGGTAAAGGGGGAGGGGGAAAAGATCACTCATATTATCCGACGGGTCCTAAATAATAAGTATGCAAAGTTTGAGTCAGATCGGTCAAATGGTACAGATTTGCATTGAAAATATCTCAGGGGGAGGATAAAGGATAAAGGGGGAGAGGAGAAGTGTCGCCTATATTACCCGCCGGGTCCTAAAAAATAAGTTTTCAAATTTTGAGTCCAATCGGTCGAATGGTATAAATTTGAATTGAAATACATCATAGGGAGACGAAAGGGTAAAAGGGGAGGAGAAAAATATCACCTATGTTACCCGTTGGGTTCAAAGTAATAAATATACAAAATTTCAGTTGGATCGAACAAAAGGTGTAGATTTATATAGAGAACCGACAGACAGACATTGAGTTTGCTTTTACGTCCAATGGCTATGTTTTGATGGCGCTGTTTTAAAAAAAACTTCTTTTTTTTTGGTATCGTTATAAATATTTTGTCCCATACCTATACAAAGGTAGGCGCTTTTTTTTCAAACAGTTTGTGCGAAATCGAATGAAACGTTGAAAGCAATAGTTTAAGATTTTGGACAATCGAACATTTACATTTTTATTTATGTAAATAAATAGGAGGTACATAACAACGAAGTAGGCATCCTCGTATTTGAATGCAACGTTGTGCCAAAATTTCAAAACAATCAGTCGAGAACTTTCAGAGATTAGCGATTTTGTACAAAAGAACATTTACATTTTTATTTAAATAAATTTATTCATCTAATTTATGTTGAAAATTAAACACGAAACAAATCATTTGGCAACATTTGGTTTTGATTTCATTTCAGCCATTTGATTTCTTGATTAGATTATTAAATTAGTAATTATTTTATTAAATAGTAATTATTTTATTAAAAATATTATTTGTATGAATATTTGCAGTAAGGGAGGTGGAAGCGTTAAAGGTTTTGCATCAAACATCAGTGTATACTTCGATGAGCTATTCGTGTTTGCAAATAGCCATTTATCGTGCCTGGCGCAATGGGATGCCCTATCTGATGATTTCCATAACATTTAGTAAACCGTAATGTTTGTTTGTAATGAAAATGAACAATGGGGCAGATCGGTACGAATGAAATTGAAATCCGCAAGGAGCCCCCATTAACCGCACGGCGCGTTCTCGGGAACACAGGAGCGGCCATAAAGCCTGGATCACAAAACTCAAGTCTAAATAATTTTAGATGGTTTTGGAGTCAGGGGGTAGTATCACTTTTTGACAATAAATCAAATAGAGTACAGTTTTAACTTTAGTGAATGTATCTTTATCTACATTAAAAGAATAATAACTTTATTCAATTAGGTAAGTATACTTTGATCCAAATATATCATTTAGGTAAGTACACTTTGATTTAAATCTATACTTTGATCCAAATCTATCCATCTTAGGTAAATATACATTGATCTAAATATTTGGATCAAACCACCAACGCAGAAAAGCATCTGAGACACCAATTTGGAATCCCCGTAGGTAAGTATACATTATTCAGCAGTTTGTTGGTCAGGTTGACCTCTGAAAGGCCTTCTCTAGTTTCTTCCAGTCATCTCTGTAGCGAGCTACTCTTCTCCCGTCCTTTTGGTAGGTCTTCCCATCCCTTGATTTGACGTTTTTTTTTGTCTTTTTCCATTTCTAGGACACCATTACATCTTTCTTCCATTTATCTCTGTTTGTTCTCATAATATGATAAATGCGATTTTTAAATGCTCATAATATGATAAATGCGATAAAAATTTGAGTTCAGCTTAAGTCAGATAGAAATCTCAAATTACAGTAACATACATATATAACCGGTTAAAATAACGGTCTAACAACAGAGCATAAAATTATATAGATAGAGATGAACTAAACCCCTTCTTTTAACGAGGGGATTGGGACTTATTTAAGACACATTCATAACGCATTTACAATATTTATTCTTTCATGATTAAATCCTCTAGAAAATAAAAAGTATTTTTTACAAAAGAATTTGTTTGTTTATATTTTTTTCAAAATTCATTCTAATACGGGTTTCTTAAATTAAAAACATATTTTTAAAATCTTCTGGCAGAACAGGCCAGGATCTAAACCATATTTATTAAAATCAAGAATTCCGTTCATAAGAGTATAATTAAACTAAATTTAATATTGCATTATGATTTATTTATTTATTTAATCAAGTAAATTTGTATGAAGTATATTGAAAACTTAGACGTCCTTCCACTTGTAAGATACTGAAACCGTGATCCTTATATTGCGACATCGAAATCGGCCGAAGTTAAGCAACCTAAACGGTTTATCCAAAGGCAAATGGATGAAAAAACATAGAAACAGAAGGAATAACACTTAATTTGAAGATTTCTCAGCAATCTAGATGTTTTACAGGGAAAGTACTGGTAGTGTCCGCAATACATAAAAATAAATCAGAAACTTCTCAACATCGATAGCATAAATTCACACGCGGACAACTAAAGTTAATTGTGGCAGTTTGGCGATGTCATAGAAGCGAGTGAACTGGTGCGATTGACCATAAAGAATCGATAGGCATAGTATAGCAAAATAGAAATGTACCTAATTACATACTATCTCGGAATAATCTCGAGTGACAAAAGCGAAAATAGTGCGAATCAAAGAACAGTGCTCCGGTTCAGTGGCTTTGGTTATAAATAAAAACATTTTTGATTTTACAAACTTAACACAATACACAGTTTGATAGACAAACTAAACACAAAACCATAAATCAATTTATTGATTTTAAAGTGTTTCATAGCCGCGGTCCCGTGACATTATAATGATTTTGGAAAATAGAATTCTTTAATTATTCAATCATATTTGCATACTCTTAATTAAACAAAATAACGCTTTCTTCTCTCTCTTGTATCTAAACATTGTATTATTTTTTTTGTCTTTGCACATTGTTTTAAAATTAAATATGGCTTTTTTGGAGCACTTATTTTATTTATTGTGTTTATTTAAAATTGCGCTATACTTCTTATTTTTCGGGATGAATGATCCTTTTTTGTACCTAGTAGTTAGTAGTTAGTTATTTACATCTGTATTTAAAAAGAAATTAAGAATCATTTCATCTCATCTCAAGAAAATATATCTCATTACGTTTTTTTTTAATTTATTATCTTTATCTTTTGACACCTGTGATGAAATCATTTTGTTTAACAGAGGTAGAGAACATATTTTTGTATCATGAAGTTTATTGTGTAACAGGCTTAAGGTATATTCATACCGTGTTAAACGCAGCATGCATCTCACCTTTACCTGTGTTCGAGTTGTTATTTAGTGTGTGTTATGTTTTCTGTGAAGGTGCATGAAACAATTCCACGGAAGTGAGAGATTAAGCAAATTAGTCGTAACAAAGCAAACTGTTGATGGAAATGAAATAATTCATATAAATAACTTATTTGCGTATAACAGTGCAGCTCGTTAAAGAAAATCATAATACGGTTTAAATCAAAATATTTTTAATTCCTTTAATTAAATGCCTTTTTTGCTACACTATATTTATTACATGTTGTTTTACATTGTTTACGGATTTAAAACATTGAAAGTAATGTCTTCATTAAAGATCAAGCAAATCAAAAATGTTTAATGATATAAAAAAGATATAAGTGGCATAAATTCAAAATTCTATAAACAATTGAGTAGCTTGTTGGTCTTGTGGTTAGGACACTCGCCTCGTGATCCAATGGTCGCGGGTTCGAATCTCAGCCCAGAGCACTAGCACAAGCGTCGTTTAGCTTAGTTTGAAAATAGTAAGAATATTGATGTGACACGTATTCCGTGTTCGCATCTCTATTTAAAAAAAAAAAAAAATATTGCTTGTATTTCATTTCTATCAATCACCAAAATTCCAAATTAAAACTTCACAGAGCGCCCCTCTCACACACCAGAGAGAGTGAGAGGGGCGCTCTCTTCCTCGTAGAATCCTGATAGTTCTGTAGGCTAGTTAGTGCATGCTTGTCCTTGGCAAGATTAACACGCATGTGATAAATATTGGTGAAAAGTTAACAATACAATGGTTGTAGTATATATATTGTTGTGAACATAATAGTGTGGTGTTGGTCCTGACGAAGAGACGGATACGTCTCGAAACCGGTAGACCTTAAATCTGGTAGTGATTTATACAAATTTAACTAACACTCTGTTAAACTTCACAATTGAAAATACAATGAAAAATTATTGTTTCTTGAAAAATGTTGGGACCATTCGTTATATCCTTTTTTTCTTCTAAGTACTGATATACTTATGAGTAATGGCTTGATCACCTTATTGATCACAGTCTTGGACACATTTTCGTAATGCACTTCCGCAAGCACTGGACTTCGCAGTTGACTCCAGGTTTTTTCCAGCCAGATGCAACCAACTCGTGGCACTATTCCATCCAATGTGTGGCATTTTTCAATGTCTTCTTTTTCCTAATGTTCAACCAAACCTTTTCAACCTCGCGTAATATGGCCAAAAAATTAATTTGTAGATAGAACCTACCGGGTAGGATTTGTTGAAGTATATATTCGTAAGCCTCATTAACGAAACCTTGAGACCGGCGGCACACTAGGAGTATCTTCGTCGCGTCTTTGACGTCGTGTAACGCCGTTACGTTTTTTCCATACAATATGCGCTTATCAAACACACTGAACAGATCGTCGGTCGATCCGCTTGCAGAACGCTCGCTCCGGCGTCTGTTCGATTCTCCGCCGCGGAACTTCTCAACGTAAAATGGTGACGTCGCGTCTCATGTCGTCTCATAAAAAGCACTAAATTCGACCGATCGTCCGCACTGCGCACGTGCGTTTGTTGCAGACTGAATCGGCCGCGAAATAATGTATATGACTGCTAAATTTGGTTGTAGATGCGGCAGAATATACGCTCAGTGTGGCGCCGGTCTAATTCCTAATATTTTTACCACCGACGGAAAATACCCTTCTACGGCAATTATCTTCTAATGACGAATTTTGGGAAAATAATAAATAGTAATGGAGGGAGCATGCACCCTTGTCTAATTCCCTTTCTAATGTTAAGTAAAATGTAATGTCGTAACAATTCTACCAATTTAAACTACAGTATTTAGGAGTCCGATCAAGTGTGGTGATGTCTGAGATCAATAACCATTCCATCAATTTAACATTGTCAAAAAAAAAAATCCAGTTTCGTCCATTAAATTGTCAAAGGCTTTTGAATAGTCCATAACACACAGGTATAAATAAATATAAAATGCACCTGCCTTTTCAGTAATCTGCCGCATATTCAAAATTCTATTGGCGAATTTTTAAAAATTCCGTAGTCCATATTTCCATACAGAGATTTCACTTTGCTCCTGGAGTTTCATATGAAAGTACTTTATTCTAAAAACAGTTGTAGATATATAATTTTTATTTCTCTTTTATTTAATAACAAAAATATTTAGATCAATAAAATACTAAATGTATTATGAATTCAAAAAATTACTAAAAAATGGACTTAAATAAAGTTATATTGGACATGAGAGTTTTTCTTAAGTAATAATTATCTATACCTATAAAACTCATGTGTGTCTGGTTGTCTGTTCTCTATACAAATCAATACCGTTTGTCCGATTCGACTAAAATTTTGCAGACTTATGCTTTAGGACCCGACGGGTAACAAAGGTGACATTTTCCTACTTCCCTTTTACTCCTTCCCCTCTCCCTGATTTACTTTCAATGAAAATCTATACCGTTAGACCGATCGTACTCAAAATTTGCAAACTTAATCTTTAGGACCCGGCGGATAACAAAGGTGACATTTCCTCCTGTTCCTTTTTCCCTTCTCCACCCACTGATATATTTTCAATTCCAATCTGTACGGTTTGACCGATCGGACTGAAAATTTGGAAACTTTTTCTTTAGGATCCGGCGGGTAACAAAGGTGACATTTTCCCTATCCCTCTTTACCCCTTCCCCGTCCTCTGATATATTTTCAATGCAAATCTGTACCGTTCGACCGATCGGACTCAAAATTTTCAAATTTATTCTTTTGGACTAAGTGGATAATATAGACGAAATTTCCCCTTCCCTCTCTACCCCACCCCCACCCATAGATATATTTCCTGTACAAATCCAAACCGCTGGACCGATTCGACCTGAATTTTGCATACATATTCCCGACGGAAAAATTTGCCGCATTTCTTCCCTAGACATCCTGTCCATCCCAGCCTTGATTAAATTGAAACATTGTTCTAATTATAGGCTTTGCAAGACAAAACCTTTTTTTCCCCACAAATTTATTTTCAACTTAATTCTTAATCCGTACAACGCCGGGTACGAACAGTTCGTTTTATATATAAGAGGAATATCGTTTGATAAGCAGTCACTTTGTGACAATTTATAATATTTTTTTATTCAAACTTTGTTACGACACACAGAATATTTTAGTTATTTATTACTACTATACTTTCGAGAGAAGCAGTCCCTCTCATCAACATGTGTATATTATATTATGTAAGCTATATATTATATTACACATGTACAATTAATATAATTAATTAATAATAAAAACGACCACGTGGAATAGATAGATAAAAATTTTGTATTTAAGGTAGTTATTAACTAACTATACCTGATGGTGAGGGACTGCTCCTCTCAGAATTATATTTTTAATAAGCAACTCAAATATTGTATGTGTAGGTTAAAATGAAAATTATATTTTAAAAGTAGGCATAAGAGGAAACCTATTCACGAACAAAATAGAAAAGAACAAAGAAAACTGTGGTGGCCAAAGACGCGTACATATACACGTGTAAGGAGGCACAGCATACGCCGACAATCAAGCACGGCAGGCTATCGCCCCCGACGCAAAGGTCGAAATCAAAACGCTGAATCCGTAAAACGGGCGACAATATAAGCCGGACCAATCACCGAGTACACAGGCGACGTATAACAGAGGGCATGAAAAGCGAGGCAACTCACCTTGCTGACCAGACTAAATATTACCCACACGAGCGGCCGAGTAAGACGAAGTCATAATACATCGAGTCCTTTGTTCACGACAACTATAAAAACGGTAGTCTCCAGAGCAGACTATCTCACTTCCTCAGTGAACGGCTCGTATAGCGGAAGCCTTCGCCGTCATACCTTCGACGTCACGCTTTCACTTGTAACCTTTGTACCTACTATATTCTTTATAACTTTTGCTTTTGCAATTCAATAAATTCTGTAAAACCATCGTGACTTTACATCATCAACACCGCTTCAACTCATCCTAAACCGGAGGGCTCGTCCACCTCCACATTGATGATCCTGACGTGAGTCGGGATCCACAAAACTTTTAAATATGATGAGTTTATAAATCCAACTGCTATCTTCACAATTTCTATTTACTGCTCCAACCTTTTAAATCTAAAAATTTGACTTATTCTAAATAGAATATTACATGAGTTATACATTGTTATTTAATTTAAAAACAATGTAATAGAATTTCATGTTTAGAAAATATTGAAATGGAGCTAGAAACTGCTTAAAAGGTTGAAGTAAAATTCCTAATCGATTCAAATGAGATGACTCGCATTGTTTGAAACGTTTCAATTTCCAGGGGAATGTGCTGCCATTACAGCCTCCCTTTTCGAAGAATTTATATATCTTGCCGGGGAGCGTCTCCTCTCAGCAAAAGATATTTTGCCTCTTGTATCAGACCGCGACAAGGTACCGCGCAAATTGGCGGTTAGATAAAGGCCTTAAACCACTAAAATACATCGGCGAGTGTAATTTATACTTAGCAAATACATTCAAGTTTCCAGGTGAGTTTAATTATAATTTATATTCACTATGGTCCAACATTTCTGTTACCAAGACAAATGTATGATTTACTTTCAAATTTTAGCTTAGTTGCATTTTAGGGTACATGGTTCTGCGATGTATAAAATTAAGTAGGTAGTTTATTTTTACATATCATAAAACATGTGTTTTATTTAATTATATTATTTATTTTGGTTGTAAGATATTATGGATTTAAAAAAAGCGGATTGGTTAAAACGTGAAATACTCAAAGGGTTTAGGGATTCATTGCAAAATATAATGTTTATAGTTATTTGAAAATAGAATTATGAGTTTCATTCACGAATTAATGTTCATTTATGTCTTATAATATTACTTATATTATATATATATATATATATTATAACTTATAATAGTCTTATATATAATAGACTTATTGTCGTAATTTAGTCAAGAAAGTCTAGATTACGATTAGAAGTCTAAAAATACAAGACAAATAAAAATAAATATACAAGACCTTAATAGACAGAATACCCAATGCGGAAATTTGCAGAATTTGTGATATAGAAGACATTGTACGATGGAGTAGGCAGTGAAAGCATTTCTGGATAGATCATATCGAGAGAAAGGACCAGACAAGGCTTCCCAGTGCCATGTGCGAGATTCGAGAGGGGCGGCGACCGTCAAAGAGACCACTAAAAAAATGGACGTCCTCATCGCGAGATAAGGACTGATACCTGTCAACGCGGATCACAGAACTACTACAAGAAGAAAAAGAAGAAGTCTTAAATTTTTCGTTATCTCTAATATTTAACACAGCGACTTTTCGTGATGACTTATTTTACAACTAAAACGACGAAAAAATGATCGACCCATTCGTTTTTTACAAAAGCTGCCTAACGGTAAGAGATATTTAAATACTTCCTGCAAAAAAGTTGTAGAACCCAAAAAACGACGATATATATCTATATATAAGGTTAAAAGTTAATTAAAAATCAGGTGTACGATAGTATAATCTAGTGTAGTAAATTTAGTATTTTGGGACTGTTATTAATAGGTACTGTGGCTGTTAAAAATTATTTTCTCTATTTGACCATTTTTTTATAAAGGCGTGTTTTATTTTTTTAAATAAAAACACGCCTTTATAATTTTATTCTAACAATTATGAATCATAATTTTTTGATACAATTTTTTCATTGAATCGATCTGTTATCTCAAATGGAATTATCTTTTAATCACCCGGATTAGAATCAATATCTAAACTTTAATGACCTGATTCAACGATAGCCAGATCACATCTCTTCCTGTATTGCTCTGTGTCCTGTCCCGCATGAAAATTATCGCATTTTATACAAAACCGTCGTCGTGTGGTTAATACAATGTTTGAAGAAATATTGAGATAGAGTTTTATATTAGAACGATAATCTTCAGAAAAATCCATTTTAAATTTTGCAGAAAAAATTTACCCATCGAAAAAGTACAGAATAAAATTTTTATTATTTGACAGATTTCAGACGTGACAGATTTCATGGATTTAATATTCCATTTTTTAATATATATCATTGTCAAATATCATTGTCTAATCAACCATTCTCAAAAAATTAAAAAAACAAATAACAAAGAATTTATCGCAATGTCATCAAAATGTACGCATTCAAAAAAAATAATTGAAATTCTTTTATTTTTGCAGTGAATCTTTTATTTACACTTACTTTCATGACATGTGTAAATTTTTGTTAACATTTTCTCTTATCCATTAGACCATCAAACTAATATTATATTAATTTAAAGTATAAATATTTCCAATTTACGTCTTTCGTGAAAGTGCCAGGTTGCCTCTTTCTGGCATTGTATGACTGTGTGTTTTCCTAGATCCAGATTCAGGTCAGATCTCGTCCATAGATAACCTAAGCTTAAGGATGGCGAAGACCAATAACCCAGAAATAAAATAAAACAGAAACCCCGACCAGGAACTAAATCCAGAAATAGTAAGTTCGTAACTAGACTAGATACAGTGATTGGAATACCTTTGGCATTTGATATAAATGTAGATGTATAATTTCCATGATCATGAAAATAAAGGATATTTTTTGTTGTTAATCGCTTGCACTCATCATATTACTCAGGCAGATATATAAGGCGGGATATATGGTACAATACGGTAAGATTGTGCGTAACCATTAAAATATATTTTCTTCGTCAATAAGATTTATAAGAGCTTTTTCTGGTTCAAAGGTATGTTTTTTAAATAAATTAAAATTAAAATAACAGCAAAATAACTTTGTGGTAACGATCCTTAAATATTAAGTTAAAAGAAACACTTCGTATAAAATCACTATTAATTGAATTATCGTTTTTTTTTTTGTTTTGGGGCCTATGGTCCCCTTAGAAATATGGATATAAATAAAAACAAAAAAGTTTTGCAAAAAGGATTTGTTTATCCATATAAATAAAAATATATGGGTTCGTTTGTACAAAATCGATAATCTCTGAAAGTTCTTAACCGATTACTTTGAAATTTTGGCACAACGTTGCATTTGATTACGAAGATAACGAAGATTTTGTGTACCTAATTTATTTTCAAATACCTACTATTTAATTATATAAATAAAAATGTATATTCTCTATTGTCCAAAATCATGAATCTCCTAAAGTTCTTTTTGACACAACGTTGCATCCAAATTCGCACAAATTTATTTAAAAAAAAGGCGGAGGTACCTACCTAGGTATTGTTTTATAACGTTCGGTTGTTTTTGCTTGAATAAAACGTTTGAACCGATGAGAAAGTGCAGCCAATCATATCGCGATATCTGTACTTATAAAACTCAATGTCTGTCTGTCTGTCTATTCTTTATACAAATCTACACCGTTTATCCGATTCGACTCCAATTTTGCATACTTATGCTTTAGGACATTTTACCCCTCTCATTATACGCCTTTCCCTTCCCTTTTCAATGCAAATCTGTACCGTTTGACCGATCGGACTCAAAATTTGGAGACTTATTCTTAGGACCCGGCGGGAAACATAGGCGATATTTCCCCCCCACCACTTTTCCGCCTCCCATTCCCCTAATTTATTAAAAATACAAATCTGTACCATTCGACCGATCGGACTCAAAATTTGGAAATTTATTCTTTAGGACCCAGCGGGTAAGAGATGCGACATTTCTTCCCTCCATTTTTACCCCTTTCCCTCCCCTGATCTATTTTCAATGCAGATCTGTACCGTTCGATCGATCGTACTCAAAATTTAAAAACTTATTCTTTAGGACCCGGCGGGTAACACGAGCGACATTTCCGCCTTTCCCTTTTACCCCTTCCTCTCCCCCTGATATATTAAAAGTGAAAATTTGTACCGTTGGACCAATCATACTCAAAATTTGGAAACTTATTCTTCAGGACCCGGCGGGAAACACAGGTGACATTTCCTTCCTCCTCTTTTATCCCTTCTCCTCCCCCTGATATATTTCCAACACAAATCTGTACTGTTCGACCGATCGGACTCAAATTATGCAAACTTATTCTTTAGGACCTGGCAGGTAACAAAGGCGACTTATCCTTCTCCCTTTACCCCACTCCCACCCCTGTTATATTTTCTGTACAAATCTACACCGTATGACCGATCTGATCCTGATTTTGCATACTTATTCTTCAAGACCCGGCGGGTAATAAAGACAACTTTTCCCCTCCCTTCTTACCCCACCCCTACACCTGATTTATTTTTTGTACAAATCTACATGCCTATCTAATGTCGATCTGATCCAAATTTTGCATTCTTATTCCTTAGGTCACGGTGGAATACATAGGCCACAATTCCTTCCTGGACATCCCATCCATCCCAGCCTAGATTAAATGGATCCTTTTTTTATTAGAGACTGCGAAACAATGAAACCTTTTTGTGTCCCCACAAACTTATTTTTAACCAAATTCTTAACCAGAGCAACGCCGTGTATGAACAGCTATCAATATTTAGAAATTTAAATTAAAGTTCTTCACGGATTGACTTTGACACAATGCCAATGCTGCATTCGAATACGCCCATGTTTTTATTTACTTACCTACTACGTTTTTGTATTCCTACTATTATACAGTTGTCATATCTGTGACAGGTTAAAACATGCTTTTTTTGAAAAGCAGCGAAATTGAATACTCACAAGCATTGTAAAATTAAACATATTAGAAACGTATGCTTTCTCTTTTCTTTCTTTTCCATTTAACAAGACTGAGCCACAGCAACGCCGGGTAGCCGGGTACAGCTATTTTATAATATAAACAGTTTTTGAATCTCCATAATTTCTTATTTTTATTAATTAATGTAATTATACTTGTCTTATTCGTGAGCATGTTAGAAGATAAATATGCGATATTTCTACAAATCTCTCCGCTTTCTTACATATATTATAATTTTTTTTTAAATCACGTCTGTGTCCTTTTCTTTCTACGGTATTTCTTATGTTTTATAAAGTCCTAGTTTCCCTAAATATTATACCCTATTATTACTGAAGACGCTAAAATAAGCATCGAATATACTTTAATTAAAGTGTTATATAAAGTGTTGTGTTGTATTAATTTTTTTAAATTAATTAATTAATTAAAGGTAATCTCTACAGTTTTGAAAAGGAAGATTAAAACACTTGAGCGGGAGAGTGTTGAAGAAAAGTGAAGATAAAGGAATAATTAATGTTAAAAATTTTGTTATAAAAATTAAATATTTATTTAATCAAGCAAAATATGTGAGAATGTGGATGTGTTCACACGATGAAATTGGTGAAAGTTGCATTGGGTAGAGTGTGATCATTAAAGCCAGCTTATACCGGTTATAAGCTGTAAGCCATCGTATAAAGAGACTCCCATACAAATTTTTAATGTATAAATTAATTCGTCTCTGTGAGATTTCTATAATTTACCTTAATTAATTAAAATTATCCCTCTGGGGACGAAATCCAGTAACTTTGTTAGAACAAATTTTGTTAAAATATATATATTATTTTATTAATTTATTTATATATTATCACAATTTATAAATCACACTTTTTTTATATAAACTTAATAATGCCCCTCACAAAAAGTATAGAAACACATGAATAAAAAGAAATATAAATGATAGAAATTATAAAATAGTAAAAAGAATTATAATAGAAAGAGTAAAATATTTATTTAATACAATGTACGGCACAAAAGTATCAGTGACATACAGGTATAATATATATATATATTTTTAACCTAACACATAATATTTAAATCAGATAAATATAAAATAAAGCTTATGTATAGCGCTTATTACATATTAAACTTTATAACTCGTTCTTGAGAGAAAAAAAAACGCAAGTATACCCCAAATTTATTTTTACCTGGGGTTTATAGCTATTTTGCAATAAAATATTCTTAATTTTTATATTTATACTCTATATCGTATTTTAGTATCGAAATATATTCCCAGTCTCATACTGCTGACACCGTGTGAAGTTTTAATGTATCTGCAGAACATTCATGTATAACATCGCTGGCATTTATTGAGAAACTTGCACATTTATCTGTATTTACGCTGCTAAATAAATGGTTTACATTGCAATAGTTATTGAAACAAATACGCTCAGATCGTATCTTCAAACAATCTTCAATGATTTCGATTCTAAGAAAAAAATCGTACCAGTTTACATAATAATATTGTCGGGGATCGCGGATGTGGGAGGATAATGAAACACTTACAAATTAATTAACGTTTTATGAATTCACCAAAGTTACTGGACACAATTTAGTCGGGACACCATTCTTTAATTCACACTAACTATCTCTAGAATATTCACGGTGGTCCTTTAATTCTCTGCACTTTTGTCTATCACACGGTTTTCGCTCTGGTTTGCTGTAGTAAATACGCAGCACTCCACCGCTTGTCTCTGGTCAATTCGCTTTTCTATGGTCACGTCAAAAGAACTCTGAACTTCAACTTTTAATTAATCATCGTCATCCCTTAAACCTATATAAAATGTCGTTTCACGAAATATCGTGAATGATCGATTGATTTCTCCACATTTCCAGTGATTATGGTTTCTTAGGGAATAGTTCAATTAATTCTAAATTCACGAAATAGAATGTTTGAAGGATGTCGACAGTATGCAGTTACCATTGTTTTAGACTTTCATGATAATATTTAAAGCATGAACCAATGTCATTCCAAACACTACACGTTGCACACGTCATGATGGAACTTGTGGGCGGACCTTAGTGGAAATTTTGAAAGTGTTGAGATAGGGGCCCCGAAATAATAATGGTCGTGGTATTGGCTTTATTGAAAAGATAATTAATATTTATATATCTGTTAATATATATATATAGAGATATATATATAGTTATATATTATATATAATTATATAGATATATATAATATTAAAAACATACAGGCTACTTTTTTAGAGATTTTGTCTTCAAATTGGCAACATTTTTTCCAGTTTATAAGTCTGTTTGTAAAAAAATAACACTTGACAGTTGATTTGTGCTCAATTTGGTTTGGTTATCGGTGGTTATAATTAACCAGTTAGATAAATATATAATCTCGAGTAGTTACATACATATATAAAGTAATAATAAATTTTATTAAAATTCACCA
>JADDOH010006672.1:0-41723 GCA_016648135.1 Agrypnia vestita | reverse complement strand
TAGGAATTCCAAATCCAAATTTATACATCTATTTACTCATGTATTTGTGTTTTGAAAATTATAATTCATTTGTTTTTTCCTCAATTGTTTTTTTCTTTGCGTCACTCAGTTTACAAAATGAAAAACTTGAAATATCGCGTTATTTACGAGTACGAGTTCCACCGTGGCACCAGTGCTGCAGACACGGCTCGAAGGATTAATGATGTGTATGGCGACGGTGCCGCAAAAGAAAACACGGTGCGTTTTTGGTTCCAACGTTTTCGTTCTGGAAATTTCGACCTGCAGAACAAGCCCCGTGGACCGCCGGAGACCAAAGTTGATAATGAAGAATTGAAGGCTATTGTGGAAGCGGATCCATCGCAAACCACATCCGAGTTAGCTGCAGGCTGCGGTGTTAGTGATAAAACTGTTTTAATCCACTTGAAGTAAATTGGTAAGGTGAAAAAGCTTGAAATGTGGGTACCTCACGAATTGAGTGAAGCAAATCAACAAACGCGCGTTGACTGCTGCGTTGCATTACTCAACCGGCACAATAATGAAGGGATTTTAAATCGAATCATTACCTGTGATGAAAAGTGGATCCTTTACGATAATCGGAAGCGCTCATCGCAATGGCTGAACCCTGCCGAACCAGCCAAACCATGCCCCAAGCGAAAATTGACTCCAAAAAAGTTACTTGTGAGCGTTTGGTGGACTAGTGCTGGTGTCGTTCACTACAGCTTTCTTAAATCTGGCCAGACGATTACGGCAGATGTCTATTGTCAGCAACTGCAAACCATGATGGAAAAGCTAGCTGCTAAACAACCGAGGCTGGTTAATCGCTCTAGGCCACTGCTGCTTCATGATAACGCTAGACCACACACTGCACAACAGATGGCTACCAAATTAGAGAAGCTTCAATTGGAATGTCTAAGACATTCACCGTACTCTCCGGACCTTGCCCCAACAGATTACCATTTTTTTCGAAATTTGGATAACTTCTTGCAAAGGAAAAAATTCAACTCAGATGGGGCAGTCCAAACCGCCTTCAAAGATTTTATTGATTCCCGTCCGAATGGTTTTTTTAGTAAAGGGATCGATGAACTACCTATGAGATGGCAAAAGTGCATAGATAGCAATGGTACATACTTTGATTAAATAAATATATTATAATAAAAAAAAATCGACTTTATGTTCCTCCCATACTAAACGCCAATTTCATATGTAAGGACCTAATATTAAAAATATTAATAATATCAGACTGGATGGTTTATGGTACAATTATTAAGATTTAAAGGTTTTCTTTTCATGACAAGAATGATTATTTTTGAGACTGATTGTAATATTTTTGCCAATAATAATTTATTGAATTGCATAGGGTAATTCAGTGATTTGTATCGTGGCGTTAACTTTGTGGAAATCCATTATGAACAAATTATAAAATAAAACAATGAACTTTGTTTTATTTCACTTCTACCGAATCCACAACTCACACACCAGACAACCACTCCCACATACCTCAGTCTTAATTCACCTGATGAAGGAAACGGACGTTTCCGAAACATGTAGTGAAACAAGTGCTCAAATATAAGTGGAAAAAAAACAAAGTTCATTGTTTTATTTCATAATTTGTTCAAAGTTCTTTAAAACTATTTCCAACGTTTTATTTCACGCGCGACAAGCGTTCGACGCACTTTTTTCTCTAGTACCGAAAGTGTCGAATTTCCCGGTATTCCCCGAAACTTCAACCACCAGGCCCGGTGCGCAGGCGAAATACCACGCGGTCCGGTCGCTGCGCCCGATAGGTCGCGCGCCTCCACGTGACGAGAGCGCGCTTTTCGTCGGTTTCGTGATTTGATTTATTTCATTAGGTGTCCCGCGCCCGGATTTCGCTGACGTGTCGCGCTGATCGCTGCTCGCCCGCTCGCCGCTTCCTCGTATTTGCGATCTGAATTAACGTTGTTTACATTTTTATCGCTCGACCTCCGCGCGGCAAACGGGAGTTGTTGGTGATGTGTGACGGTGCTTTCTCGTCGATAGATTGCCCCGTGCGCCATTTTCTTTGGAAATAAAATTAAACTTTCATCTTTTCCGGGGACGGCCTTAACCCGCCGCAGTGGTGTAGTGACGAAAACATCCGCGATTGTTCTGACAATAAAGTGCAGTGTTTTAAAAGGAAGGTGGGTGATGCATTTCTTTATTAATCGAGATTTTAAGGAGACCCCAAACAAACCTGGGAATAATCCAAGAATATGGTCCCGTTGTTCATACAATGAAAATAAGTATTTCACTATATAATTTAATGTCCTGTTAATTTAATCTAACTAAAATAATCGTAATCTAAATTAAACAAACCAAACCTAATAACCTAACCTAACCAAACCTAATAACCTAACAAAACCAAACCTAATAACCTAACCTAACCTCATATATTGCCTATGAAATGTCAAAATATGCAGTGCATTTTTCTAAACTTTAAAGTGTTAAAAAAAATCTTACTTAATACTTACTTTTTAAACGTAAATTATCTTTCACTTTGTTATTAGCACATTCCATAATATAGTGAAATAATCATTTTCGTTGTATATGCAATGGGACTATTATCTTGGATTTAGCCCAAACCTGTCAAAAACGCGAATTAGTTTATAGGCTAAATCCTAGTCCATGGTACCAATGCATATACAATAAAAATTAATATTACACTATATTATTGAATGTGTTAATTAACATAATGAAAGATAATTTATGTTAAAATAATAAGTATCAAATAAGATTTTACGTTTCAAAGTTTCGAAAAATGTACCGTATATTTTGACATTTGATAGGCAATATCTGAGGAAAAATTTGTAAATCATAGACAATGTAGGTATAAGTTTACATGACAAATGTATATTTTGTAAACGAAAGAAATATGATGAATAGATTTTTCTTTTATATACGCTTTTCCATGCTTCTTAAAGTATGACTGACATTCAAAATGTATGGTAAAATTTTCGAAACTTTAAAGTGTAATATCTTATTTAATAAATGTTCAAGTTTTTTGTTTGTAACATTGTGGAAAAAATGAAATTTTTTTAATATTTAAATAAATGAGGGTAAACAACACTGTTTTATTCCACTATATTTATTTTGAATTGTTAGAACGTTTTCGGGATTTCTCCCATTGTCGATAACTCCAGTTGTAAACGTGTTGTTTTTGACAATGGGAGAAATCCCTAAAACGTTCTAACAATTCAAAATAAATATAGTGGAATAAAACAGTGTTGTTATCCTCTTATTTAATACTTATTATTTAAGCGTTAATTATGTTTCATTTTGTAATCAGGACATTCAATTTTATAGTGAAAAACTCATATTCATTGTATATACAATGGGACGATGATCTTGGATTATGCCAGTTTGTATTACAAATTGTTCAACGAACTGCCAGCAAATGTGAAGGAAGCTACTAGTGTCGCTACCTTTCGTAGGTTAACCCATCGGCACACCAGCCGCCAAGACATGGCGACTGCAAATTGTCATTGCTGTTTCTTCTTTCTGTTACTATTTATTTTCTTCACTTATAAAACATGGGGCGCGCCGTGGTTTGACAATCCCTGTTTATCACCCCTCAGGGTGGAGGAAGCTTTCGTCCAAAACGTGATTATTTTATCAGTATTTCTGTGCACATATTTTTCTCATACTAAAATCTAAACAAAGTGATGAGCCTAAATTGTTGATCCCGGGCGGGATAACCGATCCTTATGAGAGTAAGTATCCACGGTGTAGTCGAGTGTTTTTTTTTTCTTTTTACTCTTCAACAGGCCAGGAGGCCCAATTACAGAAACGAAATACATCACAAAACACCCAGGCTTGAGTAAATCACGCATATTAAATTCTGATCCCACCGGGAATCGAACCCGGAACCCTCGGTGTGAGAAGCCAGTGTCATACCCGCTGCGCTCCGAGGGCCGCCAAGTGTTCTGACTTTAAAATATAACCTGAGTATCAAAGTAGTTATTACTCTTTTAAATTTTCCGTAATTTTATTATATATTCCACTTGAATGGATTTATCTTAGTTCAAAGTCTAAATCGTAGACAAGATTTAGTTGACGAGAATTTTGTCTATAGACAATACCAGAAATGTTGGCGTAAATCATAAATAATAGAAACTTAATGAATGCTGAACATAGGAACTCTCATGAATATTGCGAAATTATTATTGCGCAATATTTTTCATTTTTATGTTTTGCGCTTTGTTCTTAGATAAAGTGACTCGTGTGTCAAAATGTATGGCGAGTCTTGTTTAATATTTACTTGAGAGTCAATTCCGTTTTATATTGAAATCGGGACACTCAACTATATTGAGGAAAGTAATTATTTTGGAAAATATCCATTTTACCGCCCATCATCTAGAATTATGCCCGTGATAACAAGTGTGATAGGAATATATTATAGCTATTACAGTTTACCATTTCAAAGTACTGACTGGACGCCGCTAGTATTCCCATAATATGTATCGCGGTATATTGGGGTCCAGTAATTGTGCAATTTAATTTTTAATTTTTTATTTATTTAACTGAATTTTTTTTCGAACCAATTTAACATTACAAAATGAGAAATGTAATGTTTTTCTTATTATTTTTGATAATGTTTATTAGTTTTCGTCCTAATGTCCTCTTGACAAGAGTTATCGTGGCGGTGACGACATGAGAGCTCCAGTTACGTTTATTAATAACATATACAAAGATAATACTAATAATAATACACATATACAGGATGTACCAGAGCTAGCAGCAGAAACTTGGCCGGTAGATTCCTCTATGTTATGAATCTAAAATGTTCAAGCAACCATGAGTTATGCAATATCAAAGTATGCATTTTTTTTTTTCAATATTACTGACTTATTTTTTGCAAAAAGTTGAACTATCATAACAGTTACTTATGTCGATTATGAAAAATTCATTCGTTAAATACAAGTCGAATAAATATTAAATAATTGAAAAAAGTTTTTTTTTACAAGGCTTTTAAGTTGTACTGAAAAAAATTTTTATAACAGATATGTTACTGTAATGATGGTTCAACTTTTTTCAAAAAATAAGTCAGAAATATTGAAGAGAAATGCAAACTTTGATATTGCACATCTCCATAATATAACATTAGGTCATGGTTGCTTGAACATTTTAGACTCTCAACATAGGCAAGAATTCATCAGTCAAGTTTCTGCTGCTAGCTCTGGTACACCCTGTATATATGTATAAATAGGCTAGGAACGAAAAAACTAAACAAGATAGAGATACCTACTAATAATTGTTTAGAAATTGAACGCACAACAAATTCAACTATTTTTTTTAATTGCAATCATACCAACATATAATTCATGATATAATAATATGTGGCATGTGCGATTATGTCGTAAGGCAATAATAATAACAATCTTTAATTAGTCATAGAGTCATAACATATACGTAATATTGCACACAGTAAGCAACGAAGATAAATTGTATCTTGAAAATTCTTGAAATATTTTACGTTTATTTTCTCAATGTATTTGCCAACATAAAGTATCTGCGTACAGGCAGACCTCGACTTTCGCACATAATTGATTCTTGAAAATGTGTGCGAATGTTGAATGTTCGAAAGTAGAGGGAAGTAAAAAAATATTGAATGTATTTTATAATATTTATATATCAAGAAAATATATGATGTTTAAGAGGCTTTAAAGTGGTTTAAGAAACATGTTTAAGTGAGGTTTGCGGGTGTTTCCCTTAAAAAGTTATCAAGAGTTAATTGTTTGCCACTCTTCTTTTTCTTTTCTTCATATAATATTTTATAACATGCTAGGTCTTTATTGATCGGCCTACACACTCGAGATATGCGTTCTCCATTGGGATAACAATCTTCCATAATATTTAAAAATTTGTCAAGATGCATGAAGGCTTCATTCATATTTTTCATTATTAAAGTCTTGATGATTTCATCAGCTTCTTATTCCTCACTTTCATTATATATTTCATTTTCATACTCATGTTGCTCAATTAAATATTAATTTGTTAGAGGTTCTGAGTGAGATTTTATAATCTCCTTAACATCCTCATTGGTAACATCTAAGTTCATTCATTAGGCGGACTATATCAATCTTTTATTTCAGCCCAAGATATATGTCCACACTATATGTCCAATATACATTGTAGTTCTTCCAGAAATCTTTTAATGTAGGCCCACCTTCCCTGTCAGTTGCCTCGATAGCCTGAGTCATTATTGACTTCATATAATTATCGTTTAAACATAGCTATCACCGTTTGGTCCATAGGCTGTATAAGGCAGGTAGTATTGGGAAGAAGAAACACAACATTGATTTCCGTGTAAGATAAATTATTAATTATATATAAAACATAAATTCTATGGAGATTTTGGGTGTCCTGGAGCATTGTCTAAGATTAATAATATTTTAAATGGTAAATTATTATCTTTCCTTCCTGCGCAAGACTAAATCTCTATCTTAGCTATTCGAGAGAGACGAAAGAGTGACTAAGTGTGATGTAATTATAAACAACGAATGCTTAGAACAAGTGAACGAGTTTGTGTATTTGGGAAGTATGTTTAGTAGAGACGGCAAGGCTGAGAATGATATCGAAAGGAGAGTAACTGCGGGAAACAAAGTTAATGGTGCACTAAATGCAATTATGGCCAATAAGAATCTGTCAAAAGAAGCAAGACTAGCGGTACATAATGGCGTTCTAGTGCCAACCCTTATGTATGGAAGTGAAGCCTGGAATTGGCAAAAGAGGAATGAAAGTAGACTGAATGCGGTTGAAATGCGGTCACTAAGACGCTTGTGTGGAAAATCTTTGGTCGATAGAGTGAGGAATGAACAAATTAGAAGTGAATGCAATGCTAGCTGTAGTGTGGTAGATAGAATAAAGAAAGGAGTGCTGAGATGGTTTGGTCATGTGGAACGTATGAACGAGGAAAGGATGGTTAAGAAAATATATGAGGCGAATGTTGAAGGCAACAGGAATAGAGGGCGTCCGCGAAAGACCTGGCACGATCAGGTACTACAAGTATTTGAGGATGGCCCTGTTAAAAGCCGCAACAATCGTAGAACGTGTATGAGAAGATGTATGAATGTGGCCGAAGCAAAAGTGGTGTGCCAGGATAGAAGAGTGTGGCGTTCAATCCTCTCTGCCTACCCCTGCAGGGAAACGGCGTGATGGTTAGTTAGTTAGTTAGTTAGTTAGCTAGCTCACAAGCAAAGTGACGTGAGCAAGCAAGATGCAAGTGATGCCAGAATTCCACTTGTTTGTGAGCGAGCGGGAGGGGAATATCTTTACCCCACAGCGTGACAATGTGCGAAATAGCGAATTGTGCGAAAGTCGAATGTTCGAAAGTCGAGGTCCGCCTGTATATGTAATGCGTATGCAGATCTGTATTTTACGAAACTACGCGGTATGCCTAAATTATCCACTCTTCTTACTGATATTTCGCAAATCGATATAATATATTATGTAACCCCAGAGCCCAATCAAATCAAGCAACGCGACTGTTTGCATTTAGCATTTCCTGTTCTCGGAGAAATCTGCATCTACCTGTTTTTTCTCAATCCATTGCGATATTTTTTTGTTGATCCTAATGAATATTTCTCTACTAATTCAACTGAATTAACTGTGGATTAGACATTATCTAGTCTCACACCCGTGAAGAATTCGGGGACATAATAATTGCGTGTTGTTGAATGTGATAATTCACGAAAAGACAACCGTTTGTTTTTTTTTAATTGACTTTATTCGCTTCAACCTGAAACTAAATCATCATCATCTATCCTGATTTCGAATGTCTGTCGGTCCGCCATGTCCGTAACTTGCTGGAATTACAATTTTAGATATTTAGATGACATATCCCTGATAAGTCTACTAATAAGAAAAAATTGACGATATAATTATATCGTAAAGTACATTGTTGTTTTAAAGGTTATTGGAAATTTGTAACATTTATGATTCGTCATTTGAAACTGAAATGCCGTCATCAAATTTACCGCAAAGTCAATAATGAAAATCGGAGAAATTTTTGATTATCTTATAAAAACAAATGATATCGTTTGCGAAATTTGCAGGCAATCGAATTCTCAAGGTGAACTTTCGATAATATCGAATGTTCATTTAGAACATTCGATAAAATGGTTCTAAATGGTGTAATTATTTGTACTGTACAAATAATTACACCATTTAGAACCATTTTTTTATATCGCAGTTTTTTTATAAATGGTTTTAGTAATAAAAATGATAAATTATGGTAGTATGTAATAATTTAAAATATTAAATTTTATAATAGATGTTCAATAGCTAGACCGCATTCAGAAGAATGTGCGAAAAAAATGTGTGTTGTTACGATGCAAAAATGAACACAAAAGAAGTTTTTCTAGTAAGTAATCTTTTTTAAGCTAAAAAATAAATATGAATATCATATTGAGGCTTGTAATACGGGCTTGCCAGGCAACTTTCCCCCGCTTTCTTCTTACCGGACAAAGCCAGGGAATGGTCTTTTGATTGTCGTCGACCTATAATACGACATTGAATTGTTTATAGATAATAAAATAATAAAAATAAAAATTATGTCGCGCCCGCAAATGTGGTGATTTGGCCCTTTCATTGGAGGGCACGTTGGTCCCGCGACCGTGAAAGACTCGGCACCTTGGAGAAGACGACGATGAGTCACCAATGGCTTTCGTCATTTTAAGATGCTGTATGCATGGTGTGCTGGAGCCTCTGACCCCAGGCAGGGTCTCGGCGGAATTCCGCAGCCGACGAGCACGCCCTACTTATTGACATGACCGTTGCATACATCGTCAGAGACACGTCATCATTCAATATCTGCCTACGTGCCCATGTCAGGTCTCGTCAAATTCCCCGAAGCTGTGAGCGACATGTCGTTGCGCAATCTGCGTACAGTCACAGCTTTCGCCGGCGCGGGGAGAAGGCTCTAGAACTTTTTAAAGCCGTTAAGTGATGGGGATTGGCGAGATTTGAAGTCCGTGGAAAGTCCTCGATTTTTTCCACAGCATGAAATGAAATATTTTGACCCTTGAAGGCTTTTATTACTTTTCTACGCGGTGGCTTTTTAGGCAATTAGGCAAACAAGCATTTCGTATATCGAAATTGGCGGCACTTACCAGTGTGACACAGCCTTCTATTCTAACGTCCTGTGACTGAGTTGATACAAATAATCAACGCAACTTAAAAGTTCGAAAAAGAAAGCAACACATGTATACCGTGTTAGCTACTGTTAGTCGAAACGACTAATAGTAGCCCTTAAGGATTCAGAAAAGAGGTTTATTAGGAGTATTTTGCTACGGCAGACAACAGGCATATTCTAACCCGCCCTATTAAAAAAAAATAACAGGAAATATATTTATAAAATTGTTTAAAAGAATAGGTTAAAATCTCTTTTGTGCTGTATTTAAGCATATAGTTGACTCTCTATAATCATAATTAATCCTCACCACACACGAGAATCTTGATTCTTTTTGGTAAGGTTTAACATATAATAATAATTTGATTGTTAATATTTGCTAGTTATCGTTGTTATAAAATAAATCATATGTATTGTCTATTGAATAAATTAAAAAAATTAGAGAGAGAAAAATACGGATGTAAGGATGAATATCGAAAATGGCGAATATTACAGGAATTTTTTCCAAATGATACGAATTAAAAATAAACGTTTTGGTCCACTTTATATTTGATTAAATTTCAAACAAGCTGTAATCCGTTATTGATTCGAATTAAAAAATAAAGTAAAAAAATGGCCGGAGGTGGGGCCTGAACCCCGGGCCACCAAACCCGAGCCGGTCGATTATCGCGTGTTGCTACGGCCGCCTCACCGTAGACCGGCAAAAGATGATATATGCTTGGCAAAGACGCCAACCAATGTTCCGTCATTTTTTACGAGTTACAGCTAGCACTTATTAACACGTACGTCAAACTCTTGTACTGGGAGGAACAGACCGTCAACAGGTCATTAATGACCCCAATAGATAGATGGTCCTAGAATGGCATTAGAGTACAAAGTATGAACATTTTGTGAATAACCAACATTATTAGGATGCTGTTATCCTAATAATGTTGGTTATTCATCGCTTTCGGTCAAAATTTACAAGTATGTGAAAAACACATAATGCAAATTTTCTCACTATGGCCACAAAAAGGTTGTATTTTTTTGTCGAAATAACAACAATACACCGTGCCGCATACACAACAAGAAATTAAATGTATAATTTCATCGCTTTCGGTCAAAATTTGCAAGTGTGTGATAATGCAAATTTTCTCACTATGGCCACAAAAAGGTTGTAATTTTTTGTCGAAATAGCAACAATACAAGTATTTTTGGGTTTCTTATACACGAAAATTTGTCAGATGAAGAAAGAATCAGTAGTTCCATTTAGTATCATGGGTAGCAGTGGAAGATCGGATATTTTCCATCGGAAAATATTATCCTGCTTTCATTGCCCTTGTCTCCTTCGTACATACAAGAAAATGGAAATGTGTATTGTGTATGGATCATCAAAACACTTGAAAAATAATTAAAGTGGATTTTTTTACATTTTGCCGTACACTTTCTGAGAAAGCAAGCTTCACACCACCATGTAGAAAATTCAGCTATACAATGTTTAGAGTAAACGTTTAATTATTTCAAATAACTACCGGGATGACATCACCGTGTTTGCACAGTTATTTGAGCGATTTTGTTTGCGTCGGCCCGCGAAACACAAATCACTCGGAGTCTATACAGATTCCGACAATTAGTTCGAATTGGTCCGCGTTGCCGAAATCCGACAAGGTGAAATAGTTTCAAAGGGGATTTGTGTGCACAAGTTGCACGGCCGCCGCTCGTAAACAATGTCAGGGTTGATGAATATTGAAATTAGGCGCTTGCGGCTTTGTCGAATTGTGTAATTTGTCAATATTTTATTCCAATGCGGCGCGCTCTTTGTTCGATAAAAAAAAAAACGATGTGAAATCGTGAGGAATATTTAGAATTTTCTTTGACAACGGTAATAGCACTCGTAATGGCCTAACTAAACAATCGTGCCATCGGCAAATAAAATATCGCATTCCTAGCACAACTCTTCCACAAACCGAAAAATGCCGGTTTTTAGCTGTAAATGCCAAATCATTTGCCTGGTCGGTATTATTTGTGATAATGCAAGACTGTCATATCTCTAGCCAGAAATATACGAATTACTGCTGAATCGCAATATAAAATAATTTCAAAATATTTTATATTGCAATACCGCGTAGTTGTGGTTTACATGATAGCATATGAATGGCGAAATATATCGTATATTATTGTATAGAAGGGTTAGAAGCTAGAAACAAAAATTTCGGGGAGTCATTCTTCATTCAATTTTGAAAATAAAATATTCTTTACACTTTGGATGAAATGTCCACCGTTACGGAATATAACCGTCATCAAAGTTTGCATTTCCTCCAATACTTGTGACTTCTTTTTTGGAATATTAAAAATTATTTCGTTTTAATACCAGTCAAACAAAATGGCAAAATGCTTACAAAAAATATTTTTGAAATTTTCACGAGGTTTTAATAATTTTAATAGACTTGTATCAAAACGAATGAATGTTTAAAATTCGATTTAAGTTACTTTCATGATATTCTAAAGTTTTACAAGAGGTAAGCCAAAAACATATAAAATAAAACGCAAATATTGATATCGCGTATATCCGTAACTTTCGACATTTCACTCATAATGCAAAGAATATTTTGTATTCAAAATCGAATGATGGAAGACTCCCTCGATGTTTTTACTACTAGGTACGAGACACCTTGTATTTATGATTTATTCAAATCACGTAAATCAAAAAATATATTATTAAAGTAAAGAAGTTTTCGTATTCTTTAACGTTCTCGGTAACGTGTTATCCATCCAATGCATTATAGGATATAGACAAATGCAATATATGGACTGTTGCGCTTTATTGCCTGCCCAACATAACTTGGCGTGCGGCAGGATTGGAACTAAAACCCGCCCAGCCCGCTCCCGGCGGCAACCCCTCGCCCTGTAATTCAGTTCAATTTTGTATGTGCTCGGGAGCTGTGACATCTTGATTACCAATATACACTGAATTATCATGTCCAAAACAACCAAAACAGTCCGGGGTGGTGCAAGAACAATTGCCAATGAAGTATTAAAGTTTTGCGATGCTGAAAAAGCAAATAATGGACCTTTATTATTACCGTCTGATAGTTTGACAGATAGAGCGGCCGCCGCGGAGCGCGCTGTTACCCGACCAAATTTATATTGACACTGGTCACCGGACATTCAGTACATTATGTATTGTGTAATAAATTTACAACCTGGCAACTTCTGTTTCGCGACAGGGGCGACCTCCCTCGCACGCCAAGTTATCGTGGTGGCACTCTAAGAGAAATGCTCACGCGAAATCCAAATGACTATTACGTTATTTATTATAAATCAATTACCAGGATACTGAGATCGGTTGCAACACAAAAACGCGTTTATATCATTGTTTTGCTATATGTCGGATGCCATTCTTACCGCGCAACACAATTGCGTAATACAATTATGTTACGAAATACTAATGACATATTTTTTCTTTATTTACAGATCGCTCGACGCTGCTGCTGACAATATATGCGGGTTATAATTCACAATAAAAATAAACACATTTTATAATGATCCCGTAAACAATATATATTTAGTACATCCTACGTGCCAAATTAATTTAAGTTCGCCGCCAATGTGCGGAATTGATTTATAACCGAACGTTCTGACGAATATTTCGTTTCCTCTGACGCGTTGCAAATTGTGCGTTTAGCATTTCGCTGCATTTATATTTATTGCTCATTGTATTTGTCATTTTTGTACCTTTCGTCCGCCTTGGTGCGTTCGCATTTGGTCGAGCGCGCAAAATCGCGTCGCGAAAAATGTGTACTTTATCGTCCCAATAATAATTGTAACAGTGAGTGTATTAGTGTTTTTGTTACATTTCGTAGTGTGATATCCGTCAGCATAACCTGTGCTTCGTTACTCGACTGTGGTAAATTTAATAATCATAAAAATTTTGACTTAACTTTTAAATACTTGACGTGAATTTTTCGAATTGTGTGTCGTTGTGTGTCGATCAAACGAGGGTCTAGATTATAATAATATCCTAAATCGGCGGTCCAGCCTTGGGCACTTGTTTGTGGGTCGACAAACACGTTCTAAAAATTAACGGTACTCGAATCCGGCGAATTTTGATACCTCGCGCGGCGGAGCCATCGCGAAAGTGATTGATATCGTCGTGGAGGATGCTGGATTGAGGCGGCTCTTCAACTCTTCCGACCCATGGGCCCCGATCGCGCCTGAAGCATGGGGGCGCGCAAGCCCGAGGGGCCCCTGAGCGGGCTCGGCGGCTGCGGGGGCGGCGGCTCCGGCGCCGGGGGGGGCCGGCTCTCCCTCAGGAGGCTGCTGCTGCACTCGCCGCTGCTGGGCAGGCGGCTGAGGTCGGCGGCGCACAGAGGTAATTTCAACATTTATTTATCGGGTTGGGATGCAATGGCGATGAAATAAGTCGCCAGATTTTGATAGTACTGAAAAAAAGATGTAAATATTTTTTATTTATGGTTTTTATGTTTAATTTGTAGAACTCCATATTTATTTTTAACGAAATTTTTAAATAAATTAAATGATCTTCTCTCCACTTCTCAATGTGTTTAAAAAACCCAAAATCAAGGCCGTAAATTTAAATAATATTTATAAATAACAACTAAATAGAATCGCTTACAGAAAACGGGAAATTTTGATAACCAAGCATAACATAGAATTTTGAAAACCGAGACACCTTTAATGATATGTGCCCGGGAAAAACGAACATTTATATGGGGCTTCACCAAAAACTAATTACTCTAATGGGGAAGGAGTAAACTAAAATTTTGTAAATAAGTCGATTATACGTGGTATATCCACTGTTTGAAAATGGCCTTGCAAGCTAAAACAGCTGTCACACTAAAAATAGTTAACCCGCAGAACTTAATAATAATATTTATTAAAAATTAATTAATTTTAACTTTCACTAATAATAATATTTTATTAAACTTTAATTCATTTTAGATTTCATTAACATGTAATAATTATTAAAATTTAATTTATTTTTAATTTCGCCAAAAATAAATATTTTCATTTGAAAAACTATACATTTTGGACATTTCATGTCATTTTGATGAGAAGCATGCCGTGTTGCATTATTATAGCGCTGACAATTAAAAATCTTCGTCAGGTCGCAATTCACAATTGCGAATAAGGTTTTGGATTAGATTCTACGGTGTCGGGTTAAATTTTAATTGGCATTTTGGGAAAAACTGAAAAAAAATCGAGTACAATATAAGAAAAAAATTGATTTATTAAATACTAAGTATTAAAATAGCTTTATAGAAAATAATTGGGGTTTGACCTGTCACCACTAGGACACGAAAATAACCAAATAATGTATAGCTGAAATTCAAACATAAAAATTTCGTCATTTTTGATAGATTATATGATGTGGGGTATAAAAGCAACGGCAACAATATCCAAAAAATTAAAAAAATGTTTTGAATGCAGTCACCGAGGATCGCTAATTTACAATGTACAGAATTTTAGATTTTATGTATTTATCCCTTCCAAAACACGTTTTCTATAAATTTATATGCTATATTTCTTATAAAATCTCGAATTCAGTACATTATAAATTAATAATCGTCGATGAATGCATTCAATTTTTTTTTGGATATTGCTGCCTTTGCTTTTATGCTTCACATATACAGGGTTATTTGTAAAAAATTAATAACCTCGCAGGACTATATTTCTACCTTGATTATGAGTCGAAAATGTTCAAGCTATTATGACCTAATATCAATAGTTATGGAGATATGCGACATCAAAGTTTGCATTTTTTGAATACTTTTACTTCTTTTTTGTAAAACGTTGGACTATCATTGCAGTATTTTGTATCGATTACGAAAAATTCATCCGTTTCAATACAAGTTAAATTGGAAATTAAAGTGGAAATTTTTCATGTTTTTTATCATTTTATTTAACTTGTATTGAAACGAATGAAATTTTCGTAATTGATATAAATTACTGTAATGATAGTCCAACGTTTTACAAAAAATAAGTCAGGAATATTGAGAAAAAAATGCAAACTTTGATGTTGCATATCTCCATAACTATTGATTTTAGGTCATAATAGCTTGAACATTTTCGACTCATGATCAAGGCAAGAATATAGTCCGGCGAGGTTATTAATGTTTTACATATAACCCTGTACAGCTAGTGATTAATAACATTACACGGGTATTATGTACGTGGTGGAATGCTAATAAAGTGTTCTCGGAGTGCAACGATGTGGACGAGTCCGGAGGCGGCAGAAGAGTAGCTTTACCCACGCCTAGATGGCAGCCGCCTTGTCTCCTGGTGACCGACATCAAAAACAATTTTTTGAATCTTCTTTTGGTGCATTTAGGGTAATTTTTTTATTGTAACGGAAGTTGCATGCGCGGCGTGCGCATTGTAGCGGAGATGCGAGACCACGAAATGTGCGCGCATCCATTAAACTGTCAAAAATTTATTCACTTGAAATTAATGTTATTAATATAAATATTAACATAAATAAATAAATGAAATAACGTTTTATGATTCTTCGCATCACATGTCTTTGAATCGTCGTTAGACGTGGATTCGAAGACATTTATCTCTTATTTTAGTTATCACAAAACAATAGTTACATTTGTACCACTTCAAAAACAAGTATTAGTAATTTAACCACATGAAAGTGTTATCAATTATATTTATCATCTCTCTTGACATCGTATAATATAAAATTTTAACCAAAATGTACATATGAATTATTACAATCACGCCAAAGATTTTTTTTAAATATTTATTAGAGACACTAACAGTATAATAGGTATATGATACTCTAAAAATAAAACATTATAAATGAATACTATGCCCATTATCACAATTACAAATGTCTTCGGCACGCTCTTGTAACATGTATTTTTGCATTTAAGTATATTTTACATGTACATTTATGTGTATTGTATATTTAGTGTTTGAATGTAGTGTGATCGTATAAGAATATGTAAATAAATAATTGATTTAATGGATCTATAGGTTTAGGTCATCGTTTAGACAATGGATGTTGTATATGAGTGAGTATTTGAACGATGATAAGGTATCTGCAAGAATATCAGCATCAATGTTAGGGTCAGCACAATACATGTTATATGTGCTTCACAGCCTTGTGATGAGAGAAAAGTAACCAACCTTATTAGTGTGCTGGCTTATTCTAAGCAACTCCGGGTTTCTTATACGGGGTTTAACATGCATATTTATGACTTCTGTATAATTATATATTTAATTTAATGTCACTGCCCCGCTTGTTTTTAACAAGTTACCTAATGAAACTAAAGAAATAACTCTACACAAACCTTTTTAAACATTAGTTTATAAAAATATCAGGTAGAAGGTATGCTGAAGAACTGATCCGCCCTTGACCTCTGAATTAGCAAAAACTGATTTATATAATTTAATGTATACTATAATATAATATTTATTTTTGTAACTACTTAAATTCTTATCTTAATTTTGTATGTGTATTTTCTTTTCTTTTCTTTTCTCTTAGATTTAGGTATTCCTATGGATATACTTTAAATTCTTATCTTGATTTTGTATGTATATTTTCTTTTCTTTTTATTTTCTTTTAGATTTAGATTCTTTAATTGTCATTTTTTATTACTACATAAATACCATATGAGAATAACTGCCACAGAACAGGTTTTTACCTAGTGTGTCAGTTATTAGTATCTTGTATTAACTTATGTAAATAAACAATAAATAAATAAATAAAAATAAATAAATTATAACTTCTAACGCGCGTTCACGCTCCTCCATTTTTTTTCAATTTATTATGGTTGATATTTTATTGCCCGATGTGGGTAGGGACGGAAGGAGTTGCACAAGTGTAGGTGTGACCCTCCTCAGCAGAGTGCTGATGTTATTTCTTAAGAGTTTTTTTGCGGCCTATAAATTTTAAACGCGCAGGCTGTTCGCTGGATGTAGTAATGAGATTTTCCGATCCATCAACACTTTTAACAGGCCGCTGCAATAACAAACCACTCGACGCCGCGGTCCACAAACATTTCAAAAAAAAAAAAAATCGTCATTCAAAATGTCGCTCGGTGACACTGCTGGGCGTGTGACTGATATTAAATATCCATTTCTTTTTCTGACTTAAGGGGGAATACCTACTTACGAAGCGCGAAAAAAGGAAATTTTTGTGATTTTTTTAAAAGAAAACCTATATGAATTACTATTAGGTCCTTACATATGAAATTGACGTTTAGTATGGGAGGAACATAAAGTCGATTTTTTTTATTATAATATATTTATTTAATCAAAGTATGTACCATTGCTATCTATGCACTTTTGCCATCTCATAGGTAGTTCATCGATCCCTTTACTAAAAAAACCATTCGGAAGGGAATCAATAAAATCTTTGAAGGCGGTTTGGACTGCCCCATCGGAGTTGAATTTTTTCCTTTGCAAGAAGTTATCCAAATTTCGAAAAAAATGGTAATCTGTTGGGGCAAGGTCCGGAGAGTACGGTGGATGTCTTAGACATTCCAATTGAAGCTCCTCTAATTTGGTAGCCGACTGTTGTGCAGTGTATGGTCTAGCGTTATCATGAAGCAGCAGTGGCCTAGAGCGATTAACCAGCCTCGGTTGTTTAGCAGCTAGCTTTTCCATCATAGTTTGCAGTTGCTGACAATAGACATCTGCCGTAATCCTCTGGCCAGATTTAAGTAATAAGTAGTGTAGTGAACAACACCAGCACTAGTACACCAAACGCTCACAAGTAACTTTTTTGGAGTCAATTTTCGCTTGGGGCATGGTTTGGCTGGTTCGGCAGGGTTCAGCCATTGCGATCAGCGCTTCCGATTATCGTACAGAATCCACTTTTCATCACAGGTAATGATTCGATTTAAAATCCCTTCATTATTGTGCCGGTTGAGTAATGCAACGCAGCAGTCAACGCGCGTTTGTTGATTTGCTTCACTCAATTCGTGAGGTACCCACCTTTCAAGTTTTTCACCTTACCAATTTGCTTCAAGTGGATTAAAACAGTTTTATCACTAACACCGCAGCCTGCAGCTAACTCGGATGTGGTTTGCGATGGATCCGCTTCCACAATAGCCTTCAATTCTTCATTATCAACTTTGGTCTCCGGCCGTCCACGGGGCTTGTTCTGCAGGTCGAAATTTCCAGAACGAAAACGTTGGAACCAAAAACGCACTGTGTTTTCTTTTGCGGCACCGTCGCCATACACATCATTAATCCTTCGAGCCGTTTCTGCAGCACTGGTGCCACGGTGGAACTCGTACTCGTAAATAACGCGATATTTCAAGTTTTTCATTTTGTAAACTGAGTCTCGCAAAGAAAAAAACAATTGAGGAAAAAACAAATGAATTATAATTTTCAAAACAAAAATACATGAGTAAATAGCTGTAAAAATTTGGATTTGGAATTCCTAACCAAAGAGAAGATATTTGAGATCAAATTTGCCAGTACGGTAAAACGTCAATTTCATATGTAAGGACCTAATATATTGCTTATATACGCTTTCTCAACTTCAAATTCAATTGCGCTTCTGACGATTACGACAGTTCATGCAAAAAATATTACCTACCTACTGTTGACTGTCCTGAACTATTAAATAGACTAAAATTCCATGTTCCCTGTAGATCTCGTAGATACAACCCAGTCTTTCACATTGATTTTACCTCATCCAACTATCGTCGTAATTCGTATTTCTTGAGGGTAAGCGATGCATTTAATAAACTGATAAGATTATTGGATATTGATCTGTTCGAATGCAGCCACACAAGATTAAGAAAAATTTTGAGTGCAGAATATTTTACTACTTAATAATTAAATCGCTTTTTCTTTTGTTTAAATTTTTTATTCTTTTTTTGTTATATAATTCTTATTATCGTTTTTATTCTTTCTTTGTTATATAATTCTTAACATGTCTAAGATTAACTCATAATATATTTATCATTACTAACATATTTCTAAATGTGGAGACCTGTAATTGGCCTTCTATATTATATCAATGTTTTCTATGCTTCTTTGTTGTGCTGTTGGTCTTCCATGATTATTAAATAAATAATAAATATTGGCATTATTTCTACTTAAAATTACGTACTTTAATGAATACGTTAATTTTTTTTTTTTTGTTAAAAAATATTCAACATTGGCGGAAAATTTTTGGGTTCTGTCGACTACCGAAAAAAAAGGTCCTCCGCGGTGACCACTCCCATTTCATCTGTAATCATCAGAATAAAAAAAAACAAAAAGATTATCAGTTTGATGGTGTTAACATTTGAAGAACTTATGCAAAAAAAAATTTATGGATGTTGGCTCGCCGGGTAATCGGCTCTCACGCAATTATCCGGCACCCTAACTAGGGTCGTCTCATACGCCGTTGTACACAAAGCCAATACACAAACCGATCGGTCCTTCAATAATTTCTACAATATTACTATAAATTATATTTCTCGTAGAAAATTTATAAATAAGTTTTACGGAAACACTAGCCGTGGCCGCGTGCATAAAATCTCCACCTACCACTGGTGTTAAAATGAGTTGAAATTCCAAATGGTACGTCTGACTAGGCCGTAAGAGAGAACGCGAATTTGCCACTTTTACACCTTGCAGATACTTTACAAAACACAAAAAATACCTTCCAGCGCTGGTCGCAAGAATGGCACACATTTCGTTTTTTAATTATTAAAAAAAAAATTAACAGTCGTTTCTTTAAAATAAGATGGCAGTTAAGGTTGAGGTTGGCTTACAAACTTGTTCGATATTTTAACAAGATTAATCCTTCAAAAATAGTTAAAATAAATCTAACAAATAAATGATTATTTGTTACATTTAATTTTTTATTTACCAAGGAATTTTCTTTTCTATTTTTTATTACATTATATATCATTACGTGATTCTAAAGTAGACCTCTTTCCATTTAAGAAAGACAATCGAATAAGTGTGTGTAAGTCGTGCGTATGACACACATTGTTTACGGGTGTAAACACCGACACAACGAAATAATGTTCCACGCACTCACATACGAATCTGATTGTCTTTCTTAAATGGAAAGATGTCTACATGTAGTTTGAACACATTGAGAGATTAAATGAGGAAAGATATATGGCGCAAGAGTTGACAGAGTCAGAAAAAGAGGGCGACCAGATACTGGAAGCTGGTCCTGTTGGGAGCCTCAAAAATCGTCGAGCTTTACTATTTTCATAGGTTTTCACACCCGCTGGTGTTTTCTGGGGTATTTTGCCGTGTTTCTACGACGGATGAAGCGAGAATTGCGTGTTAAGATGGAAGAGTGTGGTTCCATCTTCTTTGCCTACCCCCGCGGAGAAAAGTCGTGATGCTTATTATTTATTTATTCATATCTGTATTCTTTTCATGTTCAATTTTAAATTTGTTTTTTTCGTCTCCAAACGATGGTTTGAAAATTCAGAAAAATTAGCATCTTGACGGCAGTAAGAAAAGCGCCGACGCTCTGAAGCGACGTCCCCGTCGTCGAAGAGTGGCCAACTGTTGGATCTCGGCCGGCCGACATGACCTGTGTCGGGTTGCACATAACGTGTTTGTGTGCGCTCCAGTTTACAATTTTAATCACATGTGCGCGCAACGCGAAGGCGGGTCTATATCAACAACGAAAACCTTACAACAGTTTCCTCACACGGGTGTAGGGAAATTACATTTTAATATAATAATCTTTACTTTGGTCCAGAAAATACGTCTACGAAAAAAAAACATTTTTTTTATACACGGTGTACCAGAGCTAACAGCAGAAACTTGGCCAGTAGATTCATGCCTATGTTATGAGTCTATAATGTTGAAGCAACCATGACCATAATGTAAATAAAAAATAAAAATATATGCAATAAGAAATTTTCATTTTTTTTCTCAACATTTCTGCAAAATTATTTTTTGCAAAAAGTTGAACTTTCACTACAGTAACTTATATCGATTATGAAAAATTCATTTGCTTCAATGCAACTTAAATAAAATGATGAAAACCTTGTAAAAGAAAATCTTTTTTCAATTTTTGCAAGGTTTCTCCGTACTATTGATATTGTCATGGTTTTAAATACTAGGTGACATGGAAAAAAATGTAAAAAAGTAGAATATGCAGTTAAAACTATAGATGAGCCAGGAAAAATTTGATGTTTTACAATTGCAATAGTACCTAATGTCTCCACTCCATTCTTGGAGTGGAGACATTAGGTACTATTGTAACGGTCTGCTTCTATAAATTTTGTATGATTTCCTGAATAGGTGCGTCTTTAGTTATTTTTAAAACTGTGGTAAGTTCTCCGTTTGTTTGGGAGTTTATTCCATAAATTTGGCCCAATCACCGCAAAGTTAGTTTTATGGACGCAATTTACTTTAGCTAACCTAATTGTATTGGATTACGATGCTGAGCGAAATGTTAGCTTTTTATTATTTGCGGCAAACAGAATGCAGAAGCCGGCAGTATATTGAGGGGCCATGTTGTTAATTGCCTTGATTATTGTAACGCGCAACTTATATTCAATCCTCTCTGGACATTCCAGCATTGCCCCCAAAGCTCGACGTACCCCCCGAATCCAGACCCACGATCGGTGTCAAGTAGGGTGACAATATTTTGACAGGCGCAATTCAAACAGCTTAATTATAATTTGCCCATTGTCACTGCTGATTGGTCGCTTTCACGCTGCGGCGTGACGCAACGTCACCGCGCTATCTGTGAAACGTCACTCTGATAGGAACGATCCATTTGTCTAGTTGGTAGTACCTGCTAGATAAATGGGTCGTTTCTATATATGTTGTACCACGCAGTACCCGCCTGCTTTTACGGAGCCATAATTCGTGTATTTGTTTCATCTCGCGAGTGCCTGGTATTCGGGTCTATTTTCTTCACTCATTGGTTTATGCTACCTTAGCAATCGTGTCTTGATCGACGTCTCCTCTAATTTTTTTATTACGTGTGCGGATTGTAAACTCATCGGAGCAGTAATTAAAAAATATATAAAATTTTTGATTGTATTATTTGTATAAATCTACTTAGATTATTTAATTAATATTACACCTACATGTTTCAAAAATAGCCTTCCATCGTCAGGGTGTTATACATATGTCAAAATATCAAAATGAATAATGTCTTTTGTTTTTTTTCTTTTCTTAATTATTTGAAAATTTATTTTTAAATATTATTTCTGAAGTGCTTTGATACATATGTCAAAATATCAAAATGAATAATGTCTTTTGTTTTTTTCTTTTCTTAATTATTTGAAAATTTATTTTTAAATATTATTTCTGAAGTGCTTTATTACTCCCAATTAATCAAAAAAAAAGAATTGGGCTAGTAGTTAAATTTAATTGATTATTAATAATATTTTGTTTACTATTATATGCTTTACTAATTTCTAATGATTCTAAATTATTCAATTTAAGACCAAAATTATTTATTTATAAAATAGAAAGTCCTAATTTTTTATCAAAACCGTGATCATTTTCTAATAAATGATTTGAAAATTCAGAAAAACCATGCTTATTCAGACATCTCAAATGCTCTTTAACTCATACATTGAAATTCCGACCGGTTTTTCCAATATAAAACGCTGTACATCTTTACACGACACTTTATAGACACCTGAATTGTTAATTATATTATCTTTATCTTTGGAATATATGAGGAGTTTCCCTATATTATTATTTGTATAAAATGCAGGTCTAATATTTTTTGGTAGATATTCTGAAATTTGATTCGAAAATGTATTAATATATAAAAAATATGTGGAAAGGTATTTCCGAAACATGTAGGTGTAATTAATCAAATAATATAAGTACATTTATACAAATAATACAATCAATATTTTAAAAAATGTCAATCTACAATGTTGCTGAATCAATTGAAATTACAGACCTTATTAGGAACTAATTATCTATAAATTAATTGCACAATATAATCATTATTAGAATTTTGGTCAATGTTTAGTCTAATAAAAGTTTACAATCACCTTGAAAGAATACAATTTATTTAGAAAGAGGACCGAATTCAGAGTCAATACTAACATGATTTAAGGGTTAAGATAAAATTATATTATTTTGTACTGAAAATTACTCTTTTTAAGGCATACCTTAAGACCTTTGAATCATCTTAATATTGACTACTCTTGAATTCGGGCCAAAGAGTCATTTTTTACAAAGAGGTGATTTTTTTATATGCACTTATTAAGGTACATACATATCTTTCAATCAATCCATGTTTCAATACGTGGGATTTAAACCCAAGAAGAGATGTATCCATCTCCATTTCGCTCGGTCTCCGGCGATCCTCTTCAGGTCTGTGTAGGAGGCACAATTCATATCTTGGCACACTTGCTCGAAGATATTCACGGCGTGGGCGCCCGCTGGCAATCTTTCCCTCTACCATTCCCTCTAGTATAGTTTTTAGCAGATTTTCATTTTCCATCCACCCATTTTGCACGCCTTTTCGAGATGGTATTCATCGTGTGCCCGGTTTCATCGATCCTGCTGAGAACCTCTTCATTCGTAATGTGGTCTTTCCAGGAAATTCAGGAAACATACATATTAAACTTTTAATTTATTAAAAAAAAATAAAAAGAAAGGAAAATTGACGCGTCATGTCGATTCCCATGGAGCTCCTCCTCCGTGACTGAGATGCAACTTTCCCCGGTGCACGTTTGTTCGAGACAAAAAAGATCATTTACTTATTTAGAAATTAAACATCTACAATGGAGAATCAAAAATTTTCCAATAAACTGATAGTTTAATACGCGCCAACAAGCGTTCTTAGAGCAATATATTTTCACATCCGGTCAAACGGCGAAGGTGCCAGACGATTGTATTGCTGTATTATTAAATTCGAAATATGCGTGCGTTTGGTTTGAGTTATTAAAAATGTGACCGACTTACGGATAAACTGCGCGAATTATTTTAATGTTAATTTTTACACGGCCTATAAACAATATTAACAAGGCTGACATAACAGAAAAACGTCTACATAAACCAAATAAGTCATATCTAATCCGTGCAACATCGTTTCTTAAGAAAAGTTGCTCGGATAGAGGAGACTACTCGCACAGTGAAATTGATTCAATGTTTAAAATTTATAACCTCCAAAAACGCAGAGAAAACTCTGACTTAATCCACCATGTTCAAAATATTAAACGACCACGCCGATGTGCCTTCGTTACTGGGCCAAATAAAATTCAATATCCCTTCCCGTAGACTCGGAAATAATGAAGTGTCGTTCCTTAGCCATCATAGAACCAATAATCATGGATTCCATGCTCCCATGTCACGGTTATGTCGTCTTATAAACTCAAGACAGGATCTGGTCTTCTTCGGTGTAAGTCTGTCCAGATTCGAACAATCTCCGATTAGATAGTCCAGATCTTGTTAATACTTTTCATGGGTCCTTGCTTTTGTTTTTAATTGCTATAACTTTTACTCTGACGTATTTCATGTTGTTCGTGTTATGCATTATATTTTATTGGACTATGTCCGTTTATTTCAATAAATAAATAAAAACGTACTTATTCAATCGAATAACAAATACGTTTCATAATAATAGGTACGAGTACTGCCGCTTATTGCGTGGTAGGTACCATCAAAACATCCTGTCAATTAATATCAAAAGCGGAACAACACCTTTGTAATAATTTTTAAAATTCATTCCGTGTTTTAATAATTGCGTAATTAAGGAGTTACACCACCTTGGGAACCTGATATTTAGATAGAAATTGGGATTTTTTTTCCAGAAAGGTAATTCACTTTAATTGGAAATTTTAAAAAATCCTTATAGTGTCCGTTCCTGCGGAGCTCCTCCGCCGTGACTGAAGTACGTCTAAGGTTACGTACTTAATTATAAATGAAATATCTAAAAAAAATCGTTTTTGCGCAATTTGTGCGGAAGCAATTACAAAAAAAAAAAACGTTTTTTTTGTCAATTATTATTAACAAATAGCCAATCGAATTAAAAAAATTCCGTATAGCTATACATATAGATATTTTATTTCTATGTATGTGCATGACCTTTTTGTCTCGGACACGTGCACCGGGGAAACGTGCGGCTCAGTCACGCCGGAGGAGTTCCGCGATATTGGATATAATAAAAATAATGTTTATTCCGGCGGAACCAGGTTACAAGTGCAAGACCTGGCCAGCCAAAAAGTAATAAATGATAAATCACAAGTAACATATAAGTTATAGTGAGGCGTAATACATATAGAGAGGAAATATACCTGAACGCGCCATTTTTTAATCCCAATTATAATTATGTCGTCGTTTGTCTGTCCGTCCGGCTGTCTGTCTGTTTAACTTTTTTTTTTTTTTTTTAAATAAATAGAGATGCGAACACGGAATACGTGTCACATCAATATTCTTACTATTTTCAAACTAAGCTAAACGCTTGTGCTATGAAAATAGGACTAACTTGCTAGTCTGGGCTGAGATTCGAACCCGCGACCATTGGATCACGAGGCGAGTGTCCTAACCACAAGACCAACAAGCTACTCATTGTTTCTCTCTTCTTTATTGTGCTTTTGTTTCGAATATTTTTTTATGTAAATTCTTTTTTCCTTTCCTTTTTTCTTTACAGTAATTTTTTTCTTTTTTGCATAATTAAATAAATACTTGTTCATTAGGAGCCGACATGTAGAAGTACCGTCATTTTTTCGGGTTACAGCTAGTCGTCTACTAAGTACAGAAATAAAATGAATAAATGTGGGTATAAATAACGAATAAATCAACAAAATACACCGAATGCCTTCGCGGCCATCAGTTCGGTTTTACCATATTCAGCCCTCACGAAGGTTGCGGAAATGATGGCCGAAGAAACCGAAAATTACTTCCTAGTACTTTATAATACCGAATTATATTACGGCCAGTGCTCGATTAACGTCCCGGTTTCGTTCCACAGACTTGTTCGTAAAGCGAATTGCAATTTTAATGTAAGATGTTAAAATGCAATTTGTGAAAGGAAGCCCGAGCTGTGCGTGATGGAGTTTTGGTGCCAACTGTGATGTATGAAAGTGAAGCCTAGATTGGAAGAAGGCAACGTCAAAAAAAAAGAAGAAGAAGAAGGAAAGGCAGAAGGAAGTAGACTGGATGTGGTTGATAGAAATGCGGAAAGGCGTAAAAAATTCTGAGAAGTGGTTGAAAATCGAAAATTTAATTTTCAAAATCTTGGGATCTTAATCATATATAAACTAATTAGATAACATTATCTTTCCAACAAAGCTACCAAGATTTTTATGAGTTTTATTTAATTTTAAAATTCTAAAAAAATACTATATTTGTGGGGTATAAAAACAAAGGCAGCAATATCTAAAAAATCAAAAAAATGTTTTGAATGCAGTCACCGAGGACCTCTCTGGCCAACATCCCACGGCAGAATATCCTACACACGCAATATTCTGAACGGCCGTGAAAATTTTATAACATTTTTATATTTGCAGTGTTTCGAAATAATGCAATAATCTATGGAGTTAGGATGCGTCAGTTTCCTTTCCTATTTGCATACGAAAAAGTGCTAGTCACAAATATGGTACAATTATGGATATATAAACACAACATATTGTTATACGTGAGAAGGTCATTGAATAATCAATCTTAGTCACTTTTGTTTTGTTAAATTTTTAAGTTTTTTTCATGTCGTGTAAATTATTGTGTAATCAATTAAATTGCAATTAATCGTGTATCGAATTGTACTGTCATAATTGGTCTTTTATTATTTTTGTTTTCATAAATACGTAGTTTCGAAAATTGCTCAATTAGTATTCTCATGGTCACATGCACAGAGCATTAAAAATTATTGAGTTCAACTAAACTTATTTAGGAAAGGGGTTTCGATCACAGCGGAAGAATATTTATCCGAATGCTTATGACACATTAATACTGCAGTAAAAGTATTAATTATTGCCCAAATAAAACACATTTTTTACCATATTCGTTTTTAAATTTTGTACGAAACCGAATCTCTGTATTGTATGTATACAGGGTGTACCAGAGCTAGCAGCTGAAACTTGGCCGGTAGATTCCTGCCTATGTTATGAGTCTAAAATGTTCAGACAACCATGACGTAATGTCAATAGTAATAGAGATATATTCTTGAGTTATTTTTGTGTTGTCTTGCACCAGGACAATACTCTTGATTTTGGCCTTAAATAAATAAACAAAAACCTTCTTCATATTAGGGATGCATCCGATACACCGATACATTTTTAATTTCGCACTATAGATATATAATCCATGTTTAAACGAGCCATCTTCGCGCTTAATTCGTTCAGTTCGGGGAATCCCCGCGTTTCATAATTTCATTCCGAACACGGAATACACGTCGCATCAATATTCTTACTATTCTCAAACTAAGCCAAAAGCCTGTGCTATGAAAGTACGACTGGTGTCCTGGAATGGGGTTCGAACCACCGACCACCAGATCACTAAGCGAACGTCTTGACCACTACACCAACAAGCTACTCGTATAATAATCTAAACGTAATGTTCTGTTAAATTTTAATTTTTGAAATTTAATTATAAAGTAAACATTCTAAATAAATGTTATACAAATAATTTCATCCGTTTCTAATCTAAACCCGCAACTTTTTACACCTTTTGAAATCTTCACTGTCTGCATCGGTATCGGTGTCTTCGATACTTCTTTTTAAATTAAATTCAATTTATTTTTTATATAACATTTACATTACAAACACAAAATTTAATACATAAATGTTATAAATAAGTAAGAATCATATAAGCATATATAAACAAGTCAATAAACATTATAAAATCATTCACATCAAAGGTGTAGGAGAATCCTGCTTCGGAATACCCTCTCGAAGACATGGAACAGATCGATATCCAGAGTAATATTGTTCAGCATAGCAGTAGCTCTTACAGGCATAATCATTGGCAGGTCGGTCCTGTATATTGGAATGTGAAACAATCTATGCTGACGCTGTCTTGGGTAATTATCGGGAACATACAATCCAATGCTCAGCATAATTTCAAGATTGTCGATCATACCGCGCAGCAATCGATAAAAATGCGTAATCAGATACACATTCCTTCTAGTCTCTAAACTGTTGTAGCCGAGCATACCCTGGAGGAACTCGGTTGGGTGAAGCCAAGTTGTGTCTGTCTTGTCTCGCGCCAGGACGATACTCTTGATTTTCTCCACTCGGGCGGAACGGCCATTGGCCGATGGCCGCCGAGTGCTGTCGACCCTCGCGGAAAGTTCGCAGGAGTTCAGCGAGGGCGCGCCCGCTGACCCGCCCACAAAAGGCGTCGCTTCAAATTGATAATTGATTCGCGTGTCCCGACGCTAATTGATCGTAATGATTTTTGCATCTTTTAAATACACATTTTGCTACGTTATGTTTGCAATTTTATCACAGTTCAGCGAGTTCTATTTTTTTTCTTTTATAACTTTTACGGCGCGCAAATGAAGCGTGTTAAATTGTGGTTAATGGCGATAAAGCATTGAACCCGCGGAGTCACGTGACAGACTTTATTTTTTGCACCAATCACGGCGGTGATTTTTTGAGACGGTTATAAATTTTTAGATAATTAAAGGGTTATGAAATTTGGTGATTTTTTGCAATTAGGTGATTACTTTTTTTTTTGTGTAGATACTTGCTAAAGTATATATAAAACTATTATTGTATTGGAAATTTAAAAACGAAATTGCCTCGTTATGTCCATTCTGAAAGCTCCTCCGCCGTGGTCGAGATGCAAGTTTTCCTGGTGGACGTTTGTCCAAGACATAAAAGAAGGTCCTGCATTTGTTTAGAAATGAAATATCTAAAATGTAGTATATCCTATTTGGATATACCTAACTTTTTTTTTTTAAATTCGGAGCAGTTGGAAAAAAATATTCCATTAAAAAATCTGTATGCCAAAGCCCGATCGCCGGAAAGAGAATTTCGTACATTGACCCTACGCTACGTATCCTTGTCTCGCACGCAAAGTTATGTTGCTGTCACCCTCGCACAGGCACAGCGAGCGAGCGTGACAGCAACATAACTTTACCGGAGAGACAAGGGTACGTAGCGTAGGGTCAATGTAGGAAATTTTATCTTTTCGGCGACCGGGCTTTACACAATAGATATTTCATTTCTAAATAAGTAAATGATCTTATGAATGTAATTTACATTATCTTTGTATGAGGCTGCCATTTTGTCTCGTGGCATATCTTCGGGAGTTGATTGGTCGAAGTGGATATTGCTACCTTTGCTTTTCACACTGCGACGATATTGCTGTCTTTGCTTTTAATGCTGATTTAGAAATGTGACTTTGGAACGGATAGAGCTATATATTCTATAAAATCTCGCATTCGGTGTATTCTAAATTAACAAAAGTCGGTGACGACATTCAAATCATTTTTTGGGCATTGCTGCCTTTGCTTTTATAACCCTCATACGTAGATCGATATTCCGTTGAGTGTAAAAAATTGAAAATTGTGGTCTTCCATCCACTTTCTTCTTACAGCCAAATTTTAAAAGGAGTACGTAGCTACACTGTCAATGTCCTTTGAAATATCAAAAAAATTGGTATGTAACCTTGCGAAAAAAATGTGAACGTAGAAATTGAACCAGCCACAGAAAACTACAACTGCGATAAAAGCACTTTTGCAAAAAGGGTGAATAATTTAATCAACACGACAACCTGACTATTTTGTGCCTTATAAATAATATATATTCTTAGGTAGGTACCATGTTTTGTATGACTTGTTTAAGTATAGATTTTATATATTTTTTATACGAGTTTCGAATGCCGCGATGAATGCGTTTTCGACTTAATTTTCAGAATTATCGTATGTAAGCGTCCTGGCAATTTTCACAAACAAAATCAATTTTTTTCAATTTTATATAATATTTATCTATTTTTCGTCGACATTAATTTTCCTAGAAACGCATGATACTTGGAACCGACCAATAGGAGGTGCTCATTCACTACGTGCGCGTGTTATTTTTTTGTACATTCAGCTGCGATGCAAAAATTATGTTGGTTTTTCCAGCAGCGCAAAGTCCTTTGTTAGCAAAAAGTGTCTAATCGACGTTTTTTTTTACAAAATTTTCCAGAGAATTGAAGCATTACGACCGTAACAAGACTAATTGGACGTAGTTATGTCGAAAGCATCCAAATGAAAAACACAAAATGCCAAAAATGAGCGATAAGTATACGGGTTTGGACAACTCAATACAATATCTTTATGTGCTGAAAACGTCCAAGCTCTAAGTGTTGTATTTATATAAATTCAATATTTTTCTAACTCGTATCATCACCGTTAATTAATTCTTCAATAAATAAAAAAAATCTAAATCCTTGACAAAATATATAGGTTAAATAAAAAAATTTCAATTCTAGTGTTACTACTACACGATAATAATTTTGTGGAAAACATCTAAGGGAGTTTAACGTTTCTTAGCCTCAATACTTTTTACTTCATGATAAATCCAATTCTCAGAACAAAGAACCCGCATTGAAAAAAAATACTATTTTTCGTACATTTATACATTTTACAAAAGAATCCAACCTGTAAAATGTGTCATATCATCGTAAATAAAAGTTTTTTATTATTATTAAAAACATCTCTACAATGAGCCCTGTGAAAAAATATACAATAATTAATAAAATGTCGACGTAGGTACCTATTAGGTTTTTTTAAGTTCCATTTTTAAGAAACCTTTTTGTAAGTTCAATTTTTTTGGGTTAAGATACCTTCTGCAGAACTACGTCCAATCATCGGTACGATATTTTTTTGGGAGATTTTCACAAAACTTTCCATTTCTGTATTGCGTACTTTTCATTTGCGGAGAGTTTCTCAAATGATGAGTCGTTAATAAAATCTAATTCTTTAAAGTTTAGATTGTTGAGTGAGATTAGATTTAAATGTATTCATTTAATAGATTTTTGATGTTTACAGCGTTAACTTTGTGGTTGGACATAATTATAACTTTTAATTAAATAACTTTGTATTAACCACTTAAATAATGACTACGTTTACCTGTTTCGATGCCACCGTATCTTCATCAGGACTGACGTACAACTGACCATCCATTACCTATCCTAGTAAACAAATCAATTCTGATTGGGAATGACGTCATTCGCTCTGATCACTGCTTCACTTAAAATGGCCGATAGCAGAATTTTATACTTTTATTTTATTGAAAATCTTATTAATCGCGACTATTTTTTGGAATCGTTTCAAAATATTTTCTTCTCGAAAATCACTAATGGGCCTACAAAATCACTAATAAAAAATCAATAATCTCTAAAATCACTAATGGGCATGTAAAAGTGTGGTGATACTTGTGCGTGTGGTAGGCCCTTTATTCTTTAGTTCGTTAAAACTGTCATCACGCCTAATAAGCGAGATACGTGGGTGAATAAACCCTTATATAAATATTTATAAAAGGGTGGATTAAAGCTGTATTTTGTCCCCGTTTACTGGAATGAAACGGAATTAAACGTCGCATGATTTCGTGTGTTCCTTTCGCATATCTTCAACTCGATCACTCCACAATTTGGTGTAAAATTTCCGACAGTAGCAGTAAATCGTTTCATAAGATTGTCGAGCGTATCTCCTTTAAAAATATATCAGCGGATTTGTTGCTACATTCCAATTTCTAAAATAATGTAGGTACTAACGGACACGTGCGATGTATGGCGCAATGAAAATTTCTCAATCCTTTTCATTTAAATTGTGAAGCGAGTTAGCGAACGCACCCACAGTATATCGTACGGCGCAGAACTGAAGTTCCGTGCATAAATTAAATTTGTGGCCTCTTGTTTATACTAACTTTCTCTATTTATTTTGGCGTCACAAGCCTTTGCCGTAGGGTAGCCGCGGAACACAGTATATGTACATTAATTAAGCGAGCATTTGTAAAGGCGCTGGTCCACGGACGAGATTATTATAAGATTTTTATATCGAAATAATCTCCGAGATAAAGCTTCCATGGGTTTTTTTCGTAGCCCTTCGTAGTCCACAGTGTAATAATAATAAAAATAATAATTGGATTACTTACATAGCGCCGTTTTCGCGAATACTCACCCCAAGGGCGCTTTACACAGAAAAATTATTGGCTTACTAAATAACTTACTGCTAGAAAAGAAAAAAAATATTTATTATTACTTATTCACTAGGTGGCATACAAGAAATGGAATTAAAATTGAGTACTATAATAGATGGGAGTGCCTGAAAGAATTAGGTGTTTTCGCGGAGTGCACAATAGGAATGGAAAACATTAGCTAGCGTTGTTGTGGTCAAGATTCTGTAGGTTTTTATAGGATTGTCTAAATGAATGCGTCTTAAGTTGTTTTTTGAACTGTGGTAAGCTGTCTGTTTGCCTCAGTTTATTAGGTAGTTTGTTCCATAACTTTGGTCCAGCCACCGCGAAAGTACGATCACCGAAATTAGTTTTGTGGACGCGATTTACTTCAGCTAACCTATTTGTATTAGATGTTGATGCTGAGCGAAGTGTTAGTTGTCTATTATTTGCAGAGAATGGAATGCAGAAGTCGGTTATGTATTGAGGGGCCATGCCAAGACTCGGATGTTCAACTACATACATTTGCAGCCTATAAATGGTATTGAAATTTATGTTACCTCAGGATAACTTAAGAGGCCCCAGTATACGATTTTCGTATTCGCTCTCGATTTGCTAAATTTAACGTGAACTTATTAAATCATTTGATTTGAAAGAAAAATGGTCTTTTAACAGACTATACTATTTAATTAATTCGAATTATTGAGTATGAGGTATAATTTTTAAAATATTTTTATGTTAATTACAGTGAAAGTTTCTTAGTACGCATGTAAAATTTAATTAAAATAATCGATGTTTTAATGGTTTTATGGATACTGCAATATAGGAAACAGAACGTTTCATTTTTGTCTTTTTATTAAAACGATATATTTAACAACTTGTCGAAAAATATTAATGTCTGAATAGCACCACTTCTCCTTCAAACTGTATAAATCAATTTGTAAATTAAATATTCGGTCTTTCTTTGAAAATACACTAGATTAAGTGTACCAAAGATAACTAATATAGTGTTTTGGGGTTATAGTTTTTTTAATGTTATAACAATATATTTGTTCATATTTTTTTAAGGAAATACTTCAAGAGTAAATGAATCTATCATAATAAAATTGATTGAAAGCCTGTTTAGCTATGGGTTTTGCAAAAGGATTTAATAAGTTTACGTTCAATTTAGCAAATCGAGAGCAAATACAAAAATCGTGTACTGGGGCCTCTTAATGCTTGTTGTGCATTTGTAAATTTAAACATCTAAATGCGTATGAAAATTGTATAAATGTTTTGTATTTATTTTCTTCTTTGCAGATTAATTCTTTTATATTTATATATTACTTTTTACTCTACTAGATGGCACAAGTAATGATGAGTCATAAAAAGCAAAAAAATAATCTCTGTGTAACAATGTTGGTACCAAGACGCCATGCTGCTTTAAATGGCCCCGATTTCAGTCTTACCTCGCGGCCGAAATATATAGTAAAATCCCCTATATATGCAGTAATTTTTGACGGGTAAAGCTAGCCAATAATAACAGTCATGGAGCCTTGAGCGTAGACCTAGCGTGCAGGAAATCAACATGAATGGCCGATGGCAGCCGAGAACAATCGATTCTGCCATTATTTTTTTTTTAAATAGTTTTTATTTTCTTATTTTTCTTTCTCCGTTTTTTTTTTACTTATTTATGTACAATATTTACAAGAAATATATTTCGAGGTCCCACTAACCATAGCAGGTTATCAGTAAATTTCTCTGTACGAGTTTTTAAATTATAAAACAATCAAAAGTTCACTTTACGCAATGTAACGTTCACCAATTCCACCCATGATAGACTATCACATCTATAATTTTTTTGAAGTTGTAGATATATATTTTAACTTTCCACAACTTGTTTCATACGTGCGTTGTATTTTACTACCGCAATCTGTGTTTGAAATTTGTCATCCCTATAAACCAGTACATAAACCACACAGTACATAGATGTCGCCATCGGTAATGGGGTATCTATTTTTTTTTACTAGAGTGTTTTTTAGTTTAATTAGTTTTTTTAAAGTAATTAATTAAGCCAGCCGTACGATAGATAGTAAGCTATAGCCTCGGTAATAGCTATAATAAGTTAATCGCTTATATTATTTATTGAATTGGCGTTAACTTTATGGAATGACATTATAATTATATATAAATATATCACTTGTCTAAGACCACTAATGGGTTTAGGAATACACGACTAGTTTCAACAACTGCAGATGTTATCGTCAACGGGTGATTATATAAACTAAAGCGTCAGAGTAAAATTAATTATTAAGGTACTGATAGAGGTGGGTGGAGTTTGGGGAGAGAGGGTTAGCTGGGGGTGGGGTTTGAGTTGACGGGAACAAAGTAAGGAGCGATGAAGAACTTTGAAATATTATGTTTGAGAGGCGAAAAGTACTCCATCCTTAATCTCGTCTAGAAGGGGAAGATTGAGGGTCGCAGAGGGGTCGGAAGGAGGCGGCATTCCTGGCTTGGAAACATCCGAGAGTGGACCGGGATAAGAAGCGTGGAAGAGCTGTTCCGTACTGCCCTGGACAGGGAAACTTTCTCCCAGATGATCGCCGACGTCGGGGGGACCCGACAGGGCACACGAAGAAGAAGAAGAATGTTATTGATTAGAGTTTTATTAGAATTAAAAAAAAAATGTATTTCTAAATTTTTGAGATTGTTCGTTATTTGGCCTTTATATTTAACAGGATGTAATAGTTTAAGTGTATGGGAATGGATTTCCATTAAAAATAAAGCAATAAAGCTCTAATAAATAACATAGTATATCAAAATCTTCACCGCTCTTTACTTTGTTCCCGTTAACTCAAACCCCACCCCCAGCTAACCCCCTCTCCCCAAACATAACTCCACCCACCTCTATCAATACCTTAGATAATTTATTTTACTCTTATGCTTTAGTTTATACAATCACCCGTTAATGACAACATCTGTAGTTGTCGAAACTAGTCGTGTATTCCTAAACTCATTAGTGGTCTTAGACAAGTGATATATTTATATACGTATAATATATATAATAAAATTTAATAGCTTCGTCCTTTAAGTCTTCCATAATTTGTCTTAATTAATCATTTCAATTGAGTTTTCTTTACGGCCTCTAGATCAGTTGGCCAATACTGATGGAGCACTTTCATTAGCCATCGTCAAATTTCTTCAGCAAAATTGGGTCGAAGACGATCACCAACGCCAGCGCAGACACTAGACACTTGTTTGACCAGATTCTAGATATTCCGGTAAAATAAAGGCTATACAAGAGACTGCCCGCCCGCTGTGGTGACGCCGCCGAGCGGGATACCCGGTATCTCGGCGCTTGCCTCGCAACAGAAAGAAGACGCAACGCGGAAGAAACTCGCGGGCACGAAAGGAGTGAACTAAAATTGATAATTATACTATATTTTATTACGTCTGAGGAAACTCAATGAGCGCCGGCTCACGCTAAGGTTGTCGTTTGGAGTCGCCTCGAATTAACCGAACAGTCGAGCTCGAAGGCTTGCTCGTAGAGGAGCGCGGGTACGGGGCGGAGTGTGCAGCCGAGACCCGCGGCATGGAACAGATTCCGTCACGATGTAAGAGTTTTAAATTAATATCATTTGTTTATTTTATTTTTACTGACACACTAACATAATACTTATGATGGCCGCGTAACTCTTGTAGAGTTCTCGCTGGTGATGCAACGAATACGAATATTCGTATTATACAAGGTTATTTGGAAAACATTAATAACCTCGCAGGACTATATTCCTGGCTTGATTATGAGTCGAAAATGTTCAAGCTATTATGACCTAATATCAGTAGTTAAGGAGATATGCGATATCAAAGTTATGATAAAAACCCTGAAAAAATTCCAATTGGAATTTGAAAGTTTTTATTTTTTTATTTGACTTGTATTGAAACGAATGAATTTTTCGTAATCGAAATGAGTTACTGTAATGATAGTCCAACGTTTTACAAAAAAATAAGTCAGAAATATTGAAAAAAAAAATGCAAACTTTGATGACGTATATCTCCATAACTATTGACATTAGGTTATAATAGCTTGAACATTTTCGACTCATAATCAAGGCAGGAATATAGTCCTGCGAGGTTATTAATGTTTTACAAATAACCCTGTATATAAATATATCACTTATCTAAGACCACTAATGGGCTTAGGAGTACACGACTAGTTTCGACAATTGCAGATGTTGTCATCAACGGGTGATTATATAAAACATGTTTTATATAATCACCCGTTATTCCACAAAGTAACGCCAATTCAGTAAATAATATTCGTACTCGCCGAATAGTAGGTATTTATTAAAGAGTTAAGGTTGTTATTACGGTCGTTAGACATATTTTACTGTAACCGATTGCGGATATTTTATGCTTTTCCGTGAAACGATTCTCGACGTTTCGTTAAATTCTTATTCAACGTCATCGGGAGGATGACACTCCACAACAAAGTGTCGCTTCGAGTTTTGTTTGAGTTCGCTACCATATCATACACTACACTAACTACACTAATATCGCTGGTTGATTCGCATCGGTTAAACGTCAAAACAATCATGAGCTCTCCGCGGCATTGGATACGCCTTTTATACAAAACACGCTGGTTTTTCGAATCTTCGAGACTATTCTACACATCAGTAGTGTTTGTGAGAACGTCTCCGTCGCTCCTAGATTCTTCCAGACGTTTCCCGAGTGTTATAGGGCGTCCCAGAATTACTACGAAAATATTATGTCTTACCTACGAAAATATTTCAGGTTTGATAACATAATTCTGGCGGACTCTGGCTCTTAGTCAGGGGCGTGCGGTGGGAACATCGCAGCTTGACTTTTACGTAACCAATTATTTGGAAAAAATATCGGAATACAACATATATTTCGTAATATTTCTGTCACAATTGTTATCACAGCATTCATGTTTTGATATATCGTAAAAATCTTTAGCATAAATATTTGATTTCTATTTTTTATTTTCAAAATATACGTTTACAAAAAGTCACGCTTCAATGTTCCCACTGCACGCGCCTGCTCTTAGTCTATTCTCATTATGATCTGCAACCTTGTATAGTGCCACCACTATAACTTGGCGTGTGAGGGAGGGCGTCTCTGTCGCCTAACAGAAATTGCCAGGATATAAATTTATTACACAATACATAATGTACAGAATGTCCGGTGACCGGTGTCGTAGTCTTTAACAGAAATTTGGTCGGACAGCACTAAAGAAACCAAGCAATAATGGCGGCCGTTCTATCTGTCAAACTGTCAGACGGTAACATCGGTCCATTATTTGCTTTTTCAGCTTCGCAAAACTTTAATATTTCATTGGCAATTGTTCTTGCACCATCCCGGACTGTTTAGGATGTTTTGGACATAATAATTCAGTGTATATTGGTAATCAAGATGGTCAACCAGCTCCACCGAAATTGAACTGAAAATTGACAGGGGCGAGGGTTACCACGGGTGCCGGGCGGGCGGGTTGCAGGGGTTCAGTTCCCAAGTCGCGCACCGCCAAGTTATTGTAGCTATGCCTAAGCCCCCCTGTAATCTATACTTAAGGGGGGGGTAATGTTAAGGATTACTTCGATTAACAAAAAAGGCGCATGTTGTTTGTGAATTTTTGGACAACACAGTTAAAATCTCTGGAGATTAAAACCGAATGGTACAATTAAAGTATGACAATTTTGAAGAATATGTGTTTAAATTTTCAAGACAGACATATAAAAAACACGGGCAATGGCAAGCAATTATTGGAAGTGTCTCGAGAAAAAAAGTAGAATTGAGGTTGTCCATCATAAACTTGGTGCTAGTCATCTGAATCAAAAAATCAAAATTCATTCGATAGATAATAGGTTTTCCCAGGGAACGCTGGGAGGGTTTTTTGAAATTTCAATTTTTCAATTACTTGGAACACTTTGAAGGAAAAACGCGATTTTTTGCGAAAAATATCGACTAATTTGTTATTAAAAAATAAAAATTAATAACAAATTTGAAAAAAACTCGACAGCGTTACCTTGAAGTTATGATGGACACCGACTTTGAAAACGTGAGATGTGGGGAAAACGTTTTAAAGCTTTGCACACTGTAAAATTCAAAATAAAACAACACTTATTTTTTACTTACACATAATCGTCGATGCCATGTTCACACAGCAAAGAGCTTTAGTCATCGGCATCTTTTTGTCCTTGTCTAAGCAAAACTCTTCTAATACAATAGCACGTCCGGTAGTCCTCAGGTGAGCGCGTCTCTTAGCTTCCCGAGCAGGTATAGAAAATCAGTCTGATATCGCTCAAATGTTCACAATTTCGTCAATTTTGCTCCGATTGACTTGAAATTTTGACACAATATTCTTGCGATGTTATACATTCATTTAAAAAATTAAAAATAAAATGCAAAAAAAATAATTTAAAAACCTTACCCCCCCCCTTAAGGCTTTAAAAATTGCTACATTTTTAGCACCGACACGATGTCGAAGAAAATCATTCAGCAGTCAACGTATTTTACCACACCGTCTCCGTTGCAAGCGCTACGTGTCCGCACTGCCCGCCGGGTGGTTCCGGGCGCGGCCTGATTGGCCGGCGCCTCCCGGTCTGGTGAGGCGGCTCAATTATGTATGTCGGCTGGTCGGCCCCCGGCCGCGCTGTGGCCGGGGGCCAACGAGACGCACAGGCGTCTTCCGAATAAAGCGCCCATCTGCAGCGCGCTACCTACCCCGCGGAGCGAACAGTTCTGCTCCGAACCGCGTCCCTCGCTTCTCGCATTATTTGTCCCGCTAATGAGTGAACCGCGACGCGACAAGTCCGCGGACGACATAATGACGTCAAACAAAATTTCGTATGAAAGAGCTTTAAGCAGCAGTATACGTCACGGTCCATACAAAATTTACCCAGGCCCGACACGAAAGCGACCTATCTGTTTTTTTTTTTAAATATTAAGTGCAATAAAAATTTGTGATTACTCCCTTTATATTAACTCGTGGCGTCTGCTTGTTTTCTTGTCTGACGAAAAAACTTTGAATCCATTTTAAACCCCTTTCCCGTGATCCAATCGAGCTGAAACTTTGCAAGCAGACTCGTGGCAACGATCAAGAAGATCTATCAAATTTTCGTTAAAAAAATTAATAAATTTTTGGATTTTTCAAATTTTGTATGATTTTTTCATACAACTTATTAAGTTGTGTGAAAATATTTCAACGCGTCTGGTAGACGCGAAGCCTGATTATAGTATAATTTTGGATTTTTTGAAATTTTTTATTACTCCCTTTCGTAGCGTCGCCCGACCGAAGCCCAACGCCTAGGTTAGACGAAAAAAAATGTTTCAACTAGTAAATGAGAAAGGGAGTATAATAAAAACTTGGTTTTTATGGGTTATTTTTTTTTTATATTCAATATCAGTGACTAACATACAAATAAATTGCTATGTTTTTCTCTAGGCGTAGTATAAAAAAGTTTTTTTTCACCTTTTTCTACTAGCATTCCCACCGAGTTTAGGCTCATTAGAAACGTCCGATGGTCCTACCTAATTAAGTCCAGTAGGAAAAAACAAAAGTCGTCTAAAAGAACCTCGAGTTAAGTTTAGACTATGATGTTCCCTGCATATAATCGTTTGTGTGAAAGCACTAAAGTGAATAATGAAGAAGAACACTCAAAGACAAAAAACGCACAGATCTCCATTGACGTATTATAATAGCGGAGTACGCTCTTTTTGAAAGACTAAGAGTATATAGATTGTATATAATCTAAGGGAAGGACCAAAGGACGTTTCTAATGAGCCTAAACTCGGTGGGCATGCTAGTAGAAATGGGTGAAAAATTACTTTTTTATGCTACAAGTTAAATTTAATAATAAAAACCTTTTCAGAAATTTGAATTGGAATGTTTTCGGAAGGTTATTATCATTTTATTTTACTTCTTTGAGAACCTTGTCTTTCGCAGAATCCGAAATAAAAAAAATCAAGAGGCGTTAAGTCGCACGGTCTATGCGGCCGGTTGATATTTTTAATTTTTTTTTATACTCCCCTCTCTCTACGCAGCAAGTAAATCGCTTGAATACACGCTTTTGAGCTATTTTATTGATTATTTTAGTGTTATTAGTTGTTTTTTTTTAATAATTAAAGGTTGTCCAATAAAATTAAAATAGAAATTTTTAATAAAAAAATCATAAATTGTTCTTAAAGTAATAATTTAATGAGAATAAGCAAAATATAAAGACACATACATGAAAAAAATACAAATAATCAATTATTCAATTTTTACAATTATTGTTTATACACTTGCACGACGAAATACAAGATAATTTAGATTTCTTACAATTAACGCTGCGCATTTACTGATATTGAATCAAAGACTCTGGCAAAGGTTGCTTCGTCATTTGTTGTGGCTAGAGGTTACCATTTATCTCTTCATATCCAAATAAATTATAATCGATTGTCTGAAGCTGATTTTGTTCGGCATTCATTTACAAATATGTTTGTACCGTAGTCCTTAACAAATGTAAATGCAAAGCATCAGATGTGCACATGATTTTCACTTAATTTAAATCAAATAAGGTACGCACTAAAAGCGTAATTTGCAGTACAAAATAATAGGCATACCTCAACCTTTAAATCGTCTAAGTATTGACTGAATTCAGGCCTAAGTGGTTCTAATTTAATTCAACTACCTCAGAAAATACATACAAAAAGCTCTAGCGTCTTTGTTCGCACGTAAGTGGTCGCACTTATTTCCAATCGCCCGTTAATTATTGTAGCTTGTATTCGACTTGCTAGGCATACACTGACACTTCGTCGCACGGTTCGCTTTTATCTATAGACTTTTGTATCGCGCTGTCAAACAACAACAACTCTGCACCCGCGCCCGCTCGCCTTTTATACATCACGTTGATTCCGCGATGCCTCGAGAACGTTCTACTAGTTTCACCATATTTCTAGTGATTATGAGAATACCCTAGTTGATCTAGATTAAGGTTAACCGTTAGAAATACTTCGATAATGCTCAGTTGGACTCTCGTGACAATATATACAGCTTCCAAAAATTTGATGGGTATGCTGGTCAATCATGGGTGGAATCGTGAACGTTACATCTTGATCATTGCATATCTTTTTGATCATAACCTACCTTCACATACTTAATACTACTTCACAGTACTTTCGCTCATTTCGTTTAGATATATATATTTGTTGTAATAAAAGATAAATATACTCATCCTGGTATTTTTTCGCACGTGACGTATTTGATATGATAGACAAATGACGTATAATATGCACGAGAGATATGATAGACAAATGACGCATAAGATACGTAAGGGATATGGTAGATAGATGAGACATGAGGTAAACAATGTTTGAAGAAGAATTTTTCAAGATTATTATTGTTTGACAATTGTTGGCGACAGATAATATTTATTATCTTTTTCCCGATATGAAAAATTTTAAAGGTCGCATATTATAAGAAGTTAATTTTGAAATTTGACGTGGGCATTCCATCGAAAATACGTTGAATAAACATAAAATAAATATAAAGATGTTTATTTAGTATTATTATTAATGTTTTT